>CM054157.1:50350332-50377832 GCA_028751875.1 Rapana venosa
GTACAAGGAGGAGACGAAGAAGAGGCAGACAGAGAAAACGATGGGAAGACAACGTCAGAGAGTGGACTGCCCTTGAGTGAAACGACTTGCTACGGAAAGCTGAAAACTGCGAAGAGTGGAGGAAGCTGTTGCAGAATTTTCAAGGGTGCCCCAACGGTCTACTAGACTACGGACAGTTGAAGGTAAGAATAACTGTAGCCCAACCAAAAGATTGATCAGTTTTTGGGTGTCAGCAAAGTGCCAAACTTTCATTAAAACGTCGTTATTTGTGAAATGTTGTCTTGAGACTGTCTTCAGCCATGGCAACCTCTTTGCACAATAACTTGCACTCTGTTTTCAGAACAAAAACGTCCTGTGAAGTCAGAGTATGGCTGCCTATATGGCGCAGTATTTGAAGAGTCATACACGCGAACTTGGTATATATACTGTGTTTACTTTCAATCCCACGGTGATTTTCCTGCAAGATTAATTAAAAAAAAGCTTTTATATCGAGGATAATGGAATAAGCACTTATTGCTTTTTTACATCCAGTCCCCGTGTGTATCGGTTTTGTCAATTCTGTCATCTGTTCCCACACCGCACACAATGCCTACTCTTACGAAAAGGGGAACAGGATTTAATGTGTGCGCAAGATGTTCAACTTTTGAGACTACTTGTCAGGCTGTAGGATACACTTGCTACCATGATATTATATTCCAACATCAACCAGGCCCAAGAAATACAGACACCTGCAGGTGTGTGTCGGGTGATTTGAGCACTCTCCAAATCGCATTCATAAAGTGGATGAAAAAACTTGACTGTTATTTCAGTCTTCCCAAAGAGCAAATAGCAAACTCACTCTAGACAGGAACCAAGCCGGAGTAAAATCGAACAAAGAACAACAAAAAACCCTTCTATGATTCTTACGGGGTTCGAACCCTAAACTTTCAGCCAAAATAAAATGTGCTAACCACTCAGCCACGATGGGACGAAGTTTTACCAACAATAACACAACAGAAGAACAGCAGTTAACCCATAAACAATATTTAGTGCTACAACACAAGTAATAAAAAACTGGCCAATAGATGGATGAAGTATACCACTTTAATTACGGCAGATTTTTTTTTGTTTTTTGTTTTTGCTGCCTCATCTTCTGTGACGTCCCCCGTTCTGCTGTTCCCACGCCGCTCATTCCAATCTCCCCGCCACAGCCATACCCAGATTGTTATGTCTCTCCTCAGAGTCGGAGGTCCACAGGGAGCCAATCACCATCAGGCCGCCGTGGGGCCATCAGCCAGAGGGGCCCTGCACTGCTGCTGGGTCACTTTGGTGGTGTTCAGTGGTGCCTGTTCTGAGCTAACATACGCAGGACACCACCTACTAAGCCCCCTACTAACGACAGTATTGGCTCAGTCGCGGAGCCAGACTGAGTGAGTTGCCCACCCGAGTGGCAACCACCACAACGTCCCTCCAACGACCGTCCCCCGCGAACCTTCAACCCCAAACGCTTTGACACAAACTAAACCACAGGCACGAATGTTATGGGCAAACCGATTCTGAGGTCACCATGAGACCAGAGCAACTGGGACCACCGAATCAGAGCAATTTTTTTAATGCATGATGATCAATGACAATGGAATGAGTAATTATGCTGCTGTGAAAGTGCATAGCTTTGAGACTACTTGACAGGGTTGTACTCTACGCTTACTATCATAAATAACCCGGGTCAACTGGCCCGAGAGATACGACACCTGCAGTGTTGGTCAGAAAATTTGACAACACTCTCAAACTCGCATCCGTTTAAGTGGATGAAGCTCGACTGTGGGGTCCCAGTCTTCCACTGAGCCCACAGCACATCACCGGGGTAGGAGCCGGCAGGAGTCCGAAAAACCCTATGACTCTTATGGGAACGAACCCGCGACCTTCCAGTCCGTACCCAAGGCGCTAACCACTGCGCCATGGGGGCTGGTGTCACGGCAGATTTATCTTGTGTGAAATTACTCTCTCTCCCGGGAGAGCGCGCCGCCACAAGAACAGCACCCCCATTATTTTTTTAAAATATTTCCTGTCTACACTGTATTTAGTTTCCTATCAGAGTGACTTTTCTTCCTACATATTTTTTCCAGTGAAAACTCTTTTGTGCTGAGGTCCTTTTTACGTGCACTAAATGCGTTTTGCACACGGGGCTTTCGTTTATTGTCTCATCCGAAAGACTAGAAACCAATACCACCACTCACAGCTAGTGGAGGGGGAAAAGTTTCGGGCAAACCGGGATTGAGCCATCACACAAGTACTTGAAATCCTAAAGTCAGTGTGACTCCACTCCCCCAAAGCCTTCGGTTGAGCATAAACCAAACTTCTCCTATAAACCGTGTGTAAACGCATGCAGAACCCCTGCGCACAGGGGTTAAAACCCGTTCCGCTTTCGAAGAAATAGCCCATGGGAACGGATGACAAAGATTACAAAAACTGCATTCAACGGAACTGGATGTAAAAAAGCACACAAGTGCTTTCCTTACCTCAAAATAGTAAATAAAAAAAACCTACTTTCGTTTCTAGGCGGTTTACATTACCTCTAGACCAAACCAATCCAATCAAATACATGGCTTAAACACCCAACCCAGTGGAACTGTTAGGCGAAAAAAATATGTAGTATCAAAGACAAAAAAACACCCACTCAAAACACACACACACACACACACACACACAACACACACACAACAACCACACACACCCCACACACACAAACACACACACACACACACAACACACCCCACACACACACACACACACAATGAGTACAACTCATTACTGAACTTCTGTCTTCTTAGCTTTTTGTTTGTTTAGTCCCAAATAGTAAGAATATATATTTTAATTTTGGGTTAGAATATAGACGGGGGGGATAGCCTATGGATAAGGCGATGTCTTCTGATCCCGACAGTCCCCGAAGACGTGGGTTCGAATCGGAATGCGCCCTCACATTGCAAGAGGTTTTTTGTGTATTTCATGATCTGGCCTGGCCACAGTGTGTGTGTATAGAGTGTCTGGTTATACTGCCATTCCCGAATACATGAAATCATGCACTTTCTTAAAAAAAATAAAAAAAAAAGAGTGAGAGAGAGAGAAAATGAGTGGGGAGTAGATGGGGGGAGGGCTAGAGGGAGGAAAGTAAAGGAGATATTGGCGGGTTTTAGTGTCACAGTAGAGGGAAAATTATGAGGAGGAGTAGAGTAGAGGGCGACTACGGGGTAAAAAGGTAGAGTAGAGGGAGAATTGGGGAGACCAGAGGGAGACTACGGGAGGTAGGTAGAGGAAGGACTAGGGAGTAGATAAAGGGATTGGGGACCAAAATAGGGGAGAGTAAGTAGAGGAAGACTATGGGAGAGTACGGAGTAGAGGGAAACTATGGAAGAAAAGAGTAGGGGAATAGGGGGGAAGGGGAGACTATGGGAGAAGGGGAAACCGGAGAGAGGAGAGGAGGACTAGGGGTGAGGAAGAGAGGGTAAGTAGGACACTTTTGGGAGAGAGTAAGAAAGGGGATAATAGGGAGGGTAAAAGGGGGGATTAGGGAGATAAGGTAGAGTTTTAGTGAGAGAGATTAGAAGCAGATTAGTGGGAGCGGGGAAAAAGGTAGAGGAGAGAGAGCAGAGGAACTTGGGGAGAAAATATGGGAGAGAGAGTAAGGGAGACTAGGTTAGAGTAGAAATAGAGGGGACTATGAGGAGAGTTAGGAAAGAGGGAGACTACGGAGGGAAAAAAGTTTGAAGGGAGACTATGGGGGAAAAGTATAGGGAGAGTAGAGGAGAGTAGATGGAGGCTATGGGGAGAGAAGAAGAGGGGAAGGAGAAGAGGAGAGGAGACTACGGGGAGAGGACTAGGAGAGGGAGACTACGGGGAGAGGAGAGGAGAGGGAGACTACAGGGAAAGTAGAAGAGAGATAGACTACGCGTATACGGGGAGCGGAGAGGGAGACTACGGGGAGAGGAGAAGAGAGGGAGACTACGAGTAGATTAGAGGAGAGGGAAACTACGGTGAGAGTAGCGGAGAGGGAGAGTACGGGAAGGAGAGGAGAGGAGACTACGGAGAGGAGAGGAAGGGATACTATGGGTGGAGAGACTAGGAGAGAGGAGAGGGAGACTACGGGGAGAGTAGAGTGGAGGGAGACTACGCGGAATGGAGAGGAGAGGGAGACTACAGAGAGAGGAGAGGGAGACTACGGATGGAGTAGAGTAGATGGAGACTACGGTAACAGTAGAGGAGAGGGAGACATTCGGGAGGAAGGAACTGGAAGAGAAGGAACACAGGAGAGGTATAGAGGGAGACTATGGGGAGAGTAGAGAAGGGAGGCTACAATGGGAGAGGAGAGGAGAGGGAGACTACTGGGAGAGGAGAGTAGAGGGAGACTCAGGAGAGTAGAGAAAGGGAGACACGGCGATGAGAGTAGAATGGAGAAGATAGAGTAGATGAAGGAGACTACACTGGAGAGAAGGGAGAAGAGACTACGGGGAGAGGAGAAGAGAGAAATACGGGGAAGTAAGGAGAGGGAGACTACACGGGAGAGGAGAACGAGAGAGGGAGACTACAGGAGGGAGACTAGGGTATAATGAGACTACGGGAAGAGGAGAGAGGAGAGGGAATACAGGGAGAGTAGAGAGAGAGGGAGACTACAGGGAGGTAGAGTAGAGGGAGACTAAAGGGAGAGTAAAGGAGGAGACTACAGGGAGAGTAGAGGAGAAGAAGACTACAGGGAGAGTAGAGTAGAGGGAGACTACGGTGAAGGAGGGAGACTACAGGAGAGTAGAGAAGAACTACGGGAGAGAGAAGGGAGACTACACGGAGAGCAGAGGAGATACAGGAGTAGACTACGGGGAGAGGAGAAGGAGACTACGGGGAGGAAAGGAGACTACGGGGAGAGTATAGGCTGACGACGGGAGAGGAGAGGAGAATGAAACTACTGGGAGAGGAGAGGGAGATTATTGGGAGAGTAGAGGAGAGGGAGACTAATTGGAGAATAGAGGAGAGGGAGAGGGCGATGAGTGTAGAGGATCGGGAGACTACAGGGAGAGTATAGGAGAGGAGAGGGAGGCTACAGGGAGCGTAGAGTATATTGAGACTACGAGAAGAGGAGAGGAGAGGGAGATTACAGGGAGAGTAGAGAAGAGGTAGACTACAGGGAGAGTAGAGTAGAGGGAGACTACGGGGTGAGTAAAGGAGGGAGACTACAGGGAGAGTAGAGGAGAATGAAACTACTGGGAGAGGAGAGCAGAGGAGAGGGAGACTATGGGGAGAGGAGAAGAAGACTACTGGGAGAGGAGAGGGAGATTATTGGGAGAGTAGAGGAGAGGGAGACTACTTGGAGATAGAGGAGAGGGAGACTACGGGGAGGTAGAGGAGAGGGGAGACTACAAGGTTGGGAGAGAGAGAGGAGACTACAGGGAGCAGAGAGGAGAGGGAGACTAACGGGGAGAGGAAGGGAGACTACGGGGAGAGTAGGAGACGACAGGGAGAGTAGAAAGAGGAGAGACTACAGGGAGAGAGAGAAAGGGAGACTACAGGGAGAGGAGAGAAAGGGAGACTACGAGGAGAGTAGAGTAGAAAGAGACTACGGGAGAGTAGAGGAAAGCAGGAGACACAGGGAGAGTAAGAAGAGGAGACTACAGGGAAGTAGTAGAGGGAGGGAGACTACAGGAGAGTAAGGAGAGGGAGACTACAGGGAGAGTAAGAGGAGAGGGAGACTACAGGGAGAGGTAGAGGAGAGGGAGACACAGGAGAGTAAGGAGAGGAGACTACAGGGAGAGTAGAGAAGAGCGAGACTAATGAGAGAGGAGAAGAAGAACTACAGGAGAGGAGAAGGAGACTACAGGGAGACAAGAAGAGGAGACTACGGAGAGAGATAGAGAGAGGGAGACTAGGAGAGAGAGAGAAGAGAGAGGGAGACTATGGGGAGAGGAGAAGAACTACAGGGAGAGGAGAAGGAGATACGGGGAGAGTGAGAGTGACTACGTGGAGAGGAGAGGGAGACTACGGGGAGAGTAGAATAGAGGAAGACTACAGGGAAAGTTGAGAAGAGGGAGACTACAGGGAGAGTAGAGAAAGACTACTGGGAAGAGTAGAGGGAGACTACCAGGGAGAGGAATGAGGGAAGAACTACGGGAGAAGTAGAAGGAGAGGGAGACTACAGTGAGACAACGGGAGAGTAGAGTAGAGGAGAGACTACGGGGAGAGTAGAGTAGACGGAGACTACAGGGAAAGTAGAGTAGAGAGAGACTACAGGTAGAGGTGAGGGAGACTACAGGGAGAGTAGAGTAGAGGGAGACTACTGGGAGAGTAGAGTAGAGGGAGACTACGGAGAGAGGTGAGGGAGACTACAAGGAGAGTAGAGTAGAGGGAGACTACGGGGAGAGTAGAGTAGAGGGAGACTACGGGGAGAGTAGAATCTCTGTCTCCTGATCCTCCTCCTCTCCCTCCTCCTCCTCCTCCACACTCCTCCACCCCACTCCCCCTCTTCTTCTTCTTCTCTTGCCCCCCTCCCACTCCGTCCAGCGTGGCTGTAATCTGACCCGGAGGTCCATGCCACTTCACTTCATTGGCAGCCTGTTAAAATGACCAGCAAAGTATGGTGTAGTGTGTGTAATGTAATGTTGTGTAGTAGTGAAGGTAATGCAGTGCAGCTATCGAAGTGTAATGCAGCAGCGTAAGCGGAGTGATTGGATAAAAAAGGATGGAATGGATATAGTGCAGCTATGCATGTACTGCTGGTCGTACTGTACCTTCTGACACACTGTACCTCTACTCCACTCCCTTCTACACAGGTGACAAAAACTCGAACATCCTTTAGGTTCAATTCCACCCCAACACACATAAACACACTCTTGGTGTCCGTCCCCTCTCTCTTTACTTTTCTCTCTCTCTCTCATTTATAATAGGCCCTAAGCGACTGGATGTAAAAAATGGGACTGTGCTTATTCATTATCCTCGAAATAAAAAGTTGTCATTGGCATTGTCTACTCCATCGACTGCAGTTCAAAACTCTTTCACACAATTGACGCTGTAGTAAAACAACAACAAAAATAAACCCAAACCAAACCCAATTCCCTTTGTCACCACATTACAAAGCAACCAATCCCCCTTTGGCAACCACATTATCAGAGAGCAAACCAAACCCCCTTTGTCACCACATATTCAAGAGCAACAAAATACCCAACACCCCCGAACGGTCTAAGGACCAGCGGGCTCGACTGGTTCTTGAGCGGGTGATGGTGACATGGCTGGGCTCATGGAACGGGACTGGGTGGCCAGCTGGCCAAGTGTCCGTTTCAGCGCCTCACTGCTGCTGCAGCGACGAGAGTTTCCAACCTCCCCGCCTGCTTCTTCTCGCCCTCTTCGCACTGACCTCCAATCTTTGATCTGAGAGATAGTAGACGAGGAGAGAAGAAGAGTAGAGAGAAGGAGAGAGGAGAGAAGAAAGACAAAAAAGAAGATAGTTAAAAGACCCGTCATCAACATGAGAAGAAGAGAAAAAAGAGGCCGATCAACATGAAGAAATAGTAAAAAGGACCGTCATCAACACAGGTCAAACTCTTGTTATGTTCTGGAAAGTGTGTTTGGGAAAAAGAAAATTAAACAATATGATATTGTTGATGATGATAGAGATTGATATGATACCCTCGCGGTGGTGTGTGGTGTGTGTGTGTGTGTGTGTGTGTGTGTGTGGGTGTGTTTGTGTGTTGTGTGTGATCTCCACCTTCTCTCATTCCTCGCCTCTCTCCATCCTTCGCCTTTCTCTGTCTCTCTTCTCTCTGTCTCTGTCTCTCTCTCTCTTCTCTCTGTCTCTGCTCGCGCTCTCTCTGTCACGCATCCTCTCTCGACCTTTCTTTCCTGGCCACATTGTCCCAGTCCTCTCTCCTGTTGAATCCACCACTCTGCACGAGGACTCCATGCCTCCCGGCCTCGCCTCTCTTCCTCTCTCTCTCCTCTCCCTTTCTTTTCTCCTTTCTCCTCTCTCCCGCTCTTCTCTCTCTTCTCTTCTTCTCCTACCTCTTTCTCCCTCCATGACAGCACCAAGCCTTCTCTCAAGTCTGGTAAGTATGGCATTGCACACACCCAAACACACTCACACCACACTCACACACACACACACTCACACACTCACACACACACACACACACACACACCACACCACACACACACACACACACACACACACCCACCACACACCATACACACACTCACACCATACTCACACAACATACACACACAACACTCACACACACATACACACACATACACCATACAACAAAACACACACACAAATACAACACACCACACTTACAACACACAGACTTACACATACACACACACACATACACAACAAACACACATACACACATACACACACCACACACACACACACATTCACATACACACACACATACACTCACACATACACACACATACCCACATAACACACATACACACACACATACACATACATACACTCAACACACATACACACATACAAATACATACACACACCGCTTCTCACTGACTCTCACACCACATACTCAACACAATACACACACACATACACATACAACACACACACACAGACACACTTAACACATACAGACACCTCACTCACACACACACCACACACACACACACACACACTACACACTAACACCACACACACACACAACACACCACAACACAACGCACATCACACACATCACACACACACACACACACACACACACACTACACAACACACCACACACACACACACAGATCGTCTAAACTCTTAACAGACTAAAATTGAAGAAACACGACGCACAAGGAATGAGGATGTTATTTTGTTGATTTGTATGTGGAGAGAGATGAAAGGGGGGTGAGAGAAGAGGGGGGTAGAGGAGAAGGGAGGAAAAGAGAAGAATAAGGAGAGGGGAGGAGGTAGGAAAAAGAGAGGGAGGGGATAGAGATGGAGAAAGAGATTGGGAGTGAGAGTAAAGAGACAACACATATAACTTTTACATGACAAGACAGATAATGACAATGAGAACAAAAAAAGAAAGAATGTTGAATCTGCAATGGTGGGTTTTTTTGTAAACGAAAATAGACTATAGACAAAAAAATCGGCGACAACAACAGACAGGCAGGCACCAAACAGACAGACAGAAAACACCCCACCAGACAACATCAACCACAACAGACAACACATGACAATGACACAGAGACAAAAACAGACACCACACGTGTCACACATGCAACAACAGACAGGCAGTAAACCATTTTCACACACACTAAACCCACCACCCACCCAGCCCCACCCACCCACACTACACCACTACACACATACACACACACAAACACACACACAAACACACACACACAAAACACACACACATACACACACACAAACACACACACTTACACTATACACAACACAAACACACACACACTACACACACAACCAAACACATAAACACACACTACTCACTCGACACACACACACACTCACACACACACAAACACACACACTCACAAACTCACACACAAACACTCTACAACACACACTACACACACACACACACACAACACACACACACACAACACACACAAAACACACACACAAACAAACACAACATACACAAACATACTACACACACGACACACACACTACACACTCACTCCATCCCCACCAACACACACTACACACCACACACACACTACACACACACCCATCCCCCCCCACACACACTACATACACACACACACACACACACATCCCCTACACACACACTCTACACACACACACACTACACACACACATTACACACACTACACGCACACTCGCCACACCACATACACATACATCAAATACACACCACACACACCACACACACACACTACACACACACACACACTACACTTACATCTACAAACAAACACACTACACATACACACTACACACCACACCACACACACTCACACCTCACCACACACACTACACACCACATACACCACACTGTACCACCCACGCACACACATACACCACACACTACACACTACACTCTACAACACAGACACAAACACACACACACCCTAACACAGATACACACATACCACACACACACACACACTACACACACACAACACTACACACACACCTACACACACTCATCCCCCACCCCACACACACTACACACACACACACACACACACACACACCACACACACACAACACAACACACACACACACACACACACACACTACACACCACACAACATAACACAACAACAGTGACACACCCATCCCCCCCACACACACACACACACACACCACACAACACCACACTACACACACACACCACACACATACACACACTACACTACACTACACTACACTACACTACACTACACTACACTACACTACACTACACTACACTACACTACACTGGATCGGTGGTCTAGAGGTAACGCGCCTGTCTAGAAAGCGAAAAGTCCGGGTCTGAAGTGTGCGGCGGTTCGTACCCCGTTTGGACCGGAAACTTTTCCCCCATCCATTAGACCATGAGTGGTGGTCTGGGCGCTAGTCTTTCGGATGAGACGATAAACCGAGGTCCCGTGTGTTACACGTAATTATTTAGCGCACGTAAAAGAACCCACGGCAACAAGAGAGTTGTCCCTGGCAAAATTCTTAGAAAAAAGTCACTCTGATAGGGAAACAAATACAGTTGCAGACAGGAAAAAGAAAAAAAAAAGAAAAAAATGGGTGGCGCTTGCTCTTGTGCGACGCGCTCTCCCCGGGAGAGCAGCCCGATTTCACGGAGAAGAAATCTGCCGTGACTTAAAGTGGTATGAAATGAAATGAAATACACCACACAACACACACACACACACCACACCACACAGCAACACGCACACGACACACACCACACACACACACACACACACACACACACAAAACACACACACACACACAACACCGTTACCTTAGCATCCAAGTATATGCAGTAACTTTCTCCTCTGCGTGTCATGAAGACAGTTTCATCAGGGAGAAAACTTGGCCCCAGTACAACTCATCAATCAGTAGCGCCCTTTCCCCTCATCTGTGTAATAACGTCATCATTACGTGTGTCACGTCCATGACACAACCACAACAGTAACACTGAAATAATAACATGACAAGTAAAGAATAAAAGTGCAGAATCATGATAACAGTTATCAATATTGGATAGTAACACATCTCGAGTGTCGATGCAAGTCCACGGACATACATCTGCATAATAAAAAATGATTATATAAAGAGGGGAGAGGAGGGGAGGAGGGGACCGAGCAAAGGAAGGACGATCAAGAGAGGAGGAGGAGAGGTGTATGAAAAAGAAAGAGAAGGAAAGAAGAAGGAGAAGAAGAAGAGAACTACAACAATCAAGAAGAGGAGGAGGGAGGGAGGAAGATGGAAGAAGGAAGGTGGAAAGAGAAGAAGGAGAATGAGAGGTGGATGATGAGCTGAAGAAGATTGATGATGATGGATGATGATATGATGATGATGATGATGATGATTGGTGGTGGTTGGTGGTGGTGGTGGTGGTGATTGATGATGATGATGATGAGATGATGATGATTGGTGGTGTGGTGGTGGTTGGTGGTGGTGGTGGTGGAGACAGAAAGACAGATATCATCAGACAAACAGACACACAGACGACTTAGCCAGAGAAAAAAGGGACACAAAAATCCATGTTTAAAGCAATCATCACAAACACTCACTCCGTCACTCATCCCTGGTCGGACGACCGTTTTGTACCCGCACGACGCTGCAAGTGGGACCGCCAAATGGTTCTTCCTGGCGTTTTTCAGAGTGTGTAACAGTTGCCGGTCCACTCCTTGATGTTTGGATATCCAGCTTTGGCGTGTTCGTAGCCCTGCCTCGTTCGCCTTCCAACCATTCCCTGCATGACGGCTCTCTTTTTGACATGCTTATCCGTGTTGGTGCCAAACCTCTCAGATTTCCTCCGTTTTGACTGTATCTAGCAATGGTTTCTGTTGCCACCATGACTCGTGCTGATGCCAGACGATCATTGTTGTGCTCTCGGTAGGTGATGTTCAGGATCCCCTGACACGTCACTCAAACGTGAAGCGACGTGCTAAATCGGCAGTAAGTGTCCATGCTTCCAGTCAACGGTTAAAGAAAATGAGGTACCGAGTGCCGTTGGAATTCGGGACGTAGTGTGTTCTGAGTGGTGTTTCTTCTCCACACTTTCGCCAGCTTAGTCAGGAGAGAGTTGCCCACAGCAATCTGAACTTCACCTCTTGTGTTCTCGTGCCGTCTTTGGTGATACTGCTCCAAGGTACTTGAAATTCCACCCCTCCTCGAATTCTCGCCACTCAAGCTTGAGGCGGTGGAGTGGTATGGGTACTGTTCACTAGGATCTTGCTCTTTTCCGTGCTGACTCCATACCGTGGGCATTGGCCGATGTTTACAGTCGGGTGGTGTGATACATGGTTTTTCACTACTGCGGCCCAGAGATCAATATCTCTGCGAATCGAAGAGTTCAGACTCCTTCCTCCTATGGATTTGTCTTGTAGTCCAAGAGGCCCCGGCAGATGTTCTCAGGAACTCTGAATAGAACGGGGATAGCGGCAGCCTTTCGAACGCCAACATGTCCGGAGAACTCCCCGATTCCTCCACCCTTGAGGGAATTTTTGCCAACAACGGTGAGCTGTCATAGAATACAGCTCCTGGATGACTTGAATCGGTCCTTCGTCGAAGCTATAGTCTCTCATGATTTGCCCCACTAAGCTTCTTCTTTCTTGTGCCACACGCCTACTCGGTCCGAAGGCCTTCTTGAAGTCAATGAAGTTGTGTATAGCTGTACTGATGTTGGATCCAATGCTTCTCTATAGCATTCTCCTTATGTTGAAGATCTGCTCGAACAAGGGCTTCGACCTGGTCCTGAATCTCTGCCTGTTCTTTCTGATAGGATTTCTTGTCCTGCTTTGTGCAGTCTTTCAAGCAATGGCGTAGCAAACTGTGGCGGGATGGCTTAACTGAACTGAGTGTGCTGTAATTTTGGCCCAACTTTCTTCAGGGCCTCCCTTCTTTTGGAAGTGGAACGATGGGATTGGGGTCACTGTTCAGTGCCAATCTTTGCTGTCCAGGATCGTTGGCAGTTGATTGTTAATCCTTGATCATCTCTTCAGCCTCCGTTCTTTGTAGGAGCTCAGAGTCCCGGTTGTTTCATTTCTATTTCCCCCTGGTGACTTGCCCGCCTTCCAGGGGATCTTTTGCTTTCTTCTCTTCTAAACTCTAACCTCTTCCTTGCCTCCAGCACCTGTGGCTTTTGTTCCCAGATCCTGATGGTCTGTATCAGTGCTTCGGGAAGTTTTGTTCGGATTAGCCTTCAGCTTGTAGTAGTGGGGTAACAGGTCTCTTGCAATATTCTGTCCATCTCTTTCGTGATAGTGGAGCTCTCTTAAGACTGACCCCTCTTGACCCAATAACGGAGCTCGTTGGCTGCGGGGACTTGTAGTACTTGAGGTCTGTACGCCCTCTTTGCTGTCTCCTTGCCATTTGCCTTATCAAACCTTGACATTGTGCTGACATCCAGTTCCCCATGGCCTCATCATCACTTCTTGATTTGCCTGTTGACTGTTCTATACTCTTCGCCATTGTGGGTTTTTGTTCTTCCTGGCTTTAAGCCCCTACTTGGTCGCACAGCCAGGCGACGTGGTAACCCACAGGGGTTCTTTTTCCTCTCTTCCCAAGAGCTCCTCGCTGGCTCCGAAGGTCTTGCTGAAGTCTCATGAGGTTGTATGTCTTCTTGGTGGAATTTCATGCTGCAAATCGGCCCCCATCTCACTTTAAGATTTCAAGTCACGACTTCGGGGTCCTTCAGTTTCCATGTTGAACCGCAAACATTTCTCTTCTGGTGCTTGTCTCAGCTTGATCTGTGAGGGTCATGATACCACGTCGTGGTCACTGCCAATTTCAGCGCCAGGAAACTTCTTTGTCGGGCCTTTGTGATGCTCGACTAAATCGTTTGGGGCCAAGAATGTAGTCAATCTGGTTATGTGTCTTTCCCAGTTGGTGAGGCCACGTCGTGCTCGGATGTCTCGTGGGGATAAGTGTTGGCGACAGTATAAGGGTGGGCTGCTTGCGAATTCAAATTTCTGTCACATACAACCTACATGTGTATTCAGCCATCCGCAAAATACCAAACACTGTGACTGAACCCTGTTATGTTGTTAGCTTTAGAAGTGTGGGTATGTCAAAACAAATCCCTGCCTATCGTGTTTTTGTACAGCCTGAAACCCCCCTCTTAAACTCTTAAGCATAGAATAAACATGGCAAATAAGCTAAACATACACCTCCAGATTTCTAACCTAAACACAAAGTTGAGTGTAAAGATCTTCGCGTCGTCAGACTGGATAACTAGACATCAAACTGTCAGGAAAAAGCGTTTCCTTGTACTGCTTTAGTTGTGGTGTGTGTGGTGGGGGGGGTGTTTTGTGGGTGTGCGGGGGGGGGGGTTATGATGGGTGTGTCTGTGTGCGAGTGTGTGCCGTGTAAGTGGTGTGGTGAGGTGTGTGTGTGTGTGTGGTGATGTGTGTGGTTACTGTGTATGTGTTGTGGGTGTGTGGGGGGGGGGGGTTAATGTGTGTGTGTGTTTGTTGTGATGGGGGGTGTGGGGGTTACATGTGTTTTGTTTGGTGAGTTTGGGGTTGTGTACGTTGTGTGTGTGTATTGTTTTTGTGCGTTGGGGGGGGTGGGGGGGGGGGGGATACGGACGGGTGTTGGTGGTGGCGCCGCGCGCGCGCGTGTGTGCGGGCTCTGTGTGTGGCGCCCGCCTGAGGTGGGTAGAAGCTGTGGTTGATATCTGTTTTGTGTGTACGCGTGCCGCGCGTGCATTGTGACGGCGGCTGCGTGTCGTGCGTGTGTGGTGTGTTGTGTGTGTGTGGTGGTTGTGTTACGCGTGCGCGCGCGCGCGCGTGCACTGCGTGTGTGTTACTGTACGTGCTGCGTGTGTGGTATGTGCGGGCGTGCGTGTGTGGGGGTTGGGTGGCATTAAGCGACAAAATACGGCCATTTGTTGAGAGGATCCGTTGTTGTGTGGTATAAGGTGAGTATGCCCAGAAGTGGCGGAGAGAGAGGGCAGGTTGGGCATTGGTGTGGACAGTGTTGCTAACTATCGCCTTCCGTGATTTCTGTCTGTTTGGTTGTCTTGTTTCACATCACGATACGATACTAGACATACATACATAAACAACATGCAATACATACATACATACATACATAACATACTGACTAGAATCCCATGCATAGATAATACTACAATATACACATACATACATAACATACATACATATAGACAACATACATACATACATACATACATACATACTATAACAACATACTTCTTACATAGTAACATTCTTACATACATACTGACAGACATATATCATTACATACAGACAACATACATACATACATTCAGACTTGACTACAGACTAACATAAATACTATCATACAATACATGCATACTAATACTGACATACATAATACTTATACTTCTACATACATACATACCAGACATACATACATACATACATACAGACAGTCAGACATTACAGACAGACAGACACACATACATACATACATAAATACTAGTCATCTATACATAAAATTCCAGACCCAATACATACATACATATCATACATATATAAATACATACTTTACTTTCAGTCTTCCAGAACATACATAACCTTTCAGTCAAACATACTGACCGTACATATCAGCCGACATTCTACAGATCATACATATAGACAACGAACATACAGACATGCATATCTACATACATACACACACTACAACATGCTTACATATAACATACATACATGCTAGACATTACATACATCTAACAATACATTCATTCACACACACATTATACAGACATGCATACATCATACTTACATACAGACTTACATACATTACATACTTTCATACATACATACACACAGACATACAATATACGGTACATACATACATACATACATACAGAATAATACATATATACAGACATCATACAACTTAACATACATACATCATTCAATACAACTTACATACCTTACATTACAACCTACATACATACATAGATACATACATACTTCATACAGTCATTCAACACCTCATACACACATACACACATACATAGATACATACATATCATTCAGACATACAACATACAATACATCTTACATACATACATACATACATACATACATTCATTCATACATACACACATACATCAGACATACATACACTATACTTACAGACACACATACATACATACATACAAACATACATACATTCATACAGACATACATAAATACAGACTACAATACTAACATACATACATACAACAAACTACAAGACAATACATACATACCTACATACATCATACATACATACATGCATACTTACTCACACACACATACATACATACATACATACATACATCATACAGACTGACTACAGACATACATACATGCAGACATACATACATAGATACATACTTACAGACAGACATTCATACAGAACATACTACATACCACACACAGACTGACATACAGACGACGACGTACTTCAGACATACAGAAGTAGATACTTACATACGACATCATACTTACATAAATACTTACAGACATACATACATCCCTACATACATACAATTGGGGGCCATACATACATATATACACACAGACATTCTACATACATAAACTATATAGACATAAAGACAGACAGAATTTTACAATAATAACGTACATACAAAGAGACAAAGATACATACATACATACATACATACATACTTACATACATACATACATACTTACAGACATACATACATACAACATACAACATACATACCATACATTACATACAACTTGCATACATAACATACAGACATACATTCATTCATACATACATACATACATACATACTTGTGGATCGTTCTAGAGTAACGCGCCTGTCTAGAAAGCGAAAAGTCCGTCTGAGGGGCGCCGGTTCGTACCCCGTTTTTGGGACCGATAATTTTTCCCCCATCCATTAGACCATGAGGTGGTCCTGGGCCTAGTCTTTCGGATGAACGATAAACCGAGGTCCCGTGTTTACACTAGTATGTAGCGCACGTAAAAAAAACCCACGGCAAAAAAAAGATTTCCCTGCTAAAATTCCTTAGGAAAAAAGCCACTCGATAGGGAAACAAATACAGCTGCAAAAAATAAAAAAAAAATAAAAAAAAAGGGTTAAAGGTGGCGCAGCCTAAGTGCACCTTCTCCGCGCGCCCCAGAGCAGCCCGACTGGCACGGAGAAAATCTGCCGTACGTAAGTGGTATGTAATAATAGCTAGCGCTTTGATTGGTTGCTTTACCAAGATTCAGCGCTTATAATAAAGACCATACATTAATAGTATTTTATACATAACATACAGACATATACATGGATGTACACTTATACAGGACATACATACAACATAATTACATACATACATCATAACATACATACATACTACATACACTATACAACAACACAACACTCAATACATACATATCCAACAACACACACACATACATACATAAATACATACATAACATACATACATACTACATACTACATACAACATACATACATACATACTTACGATACAGACATATTACATACATACATACATACAGACATACATATACATACTACAACATAGTACACATATACTTCATACATACATACATACATACAACATACATACATCATACATGCATACATACATACATGACATACATAACATACATACATACATACATACATACATACATACATACATACTGCATGACATACACTACATACATAACAGACATACATACATACATACTAGCACATACATACATAAATTCATACATATCATACAAATATAATACATACATCACACATACATACATACATAAACATACACATACATACATAAATACATAAATACAAATACATACATACATACAAATACATACAAAAATACATCCCTATTGCTAACTAAAACCGTACTACATACCACCCATACATACATAACATACATACATACATCAAATACAGACAAAACAAATACATACAACATACAATACATGCATACTAACATACATACATACATACATACATACTATAAAATAAACATTACAACATCTCAACAGACAGACATGACATACATACAGCAAAAATAACATACATACAACATTCATACAAACATACATCATACATACATACATACAGACATACATACATACATACATACAAAACATACATACATCATACATACATACATACACCTATATACATACACATAAAAACATACGTACTAAACAACATACATAAATACACGACATTCATACATACTTACATACATACAACACTACATACATACAACAATACATACCAATACATACAAATAAAACATCACTAAGTACACATACATAAACCCCATACATACTACACACACATAATACATAAAAACATAAACATACATACAACATCATAAACATACATACTTAACATACATACAAACCCAATTTCCCAATAACAACATACAACAAAACAACCTCATACATAAAATAAAGAAAAACAGGAATATAAATTTATTAACAAATTATAAATAATAATAATTTTTAATTATAAAAAAAAAATACATACATACATACATACTTTCTACTACAAAAACCCTAATACATTATACTACACGTAAAATACATAATTCTACTACATACAAATAAAACAAAAACTACTAATACATACATCATACTAAATACTCATACAAAACTACTACATACATAATACATACTCATACATACACAAACAAACATACTCTACAACAACATAATACAAATTCATAATACATACACATTTACATCAACTACATACAAAAATCAACTACTTTTCATACATACTACATCAATATGCAGACAAAACCCCCCACACAAAAAAACACACACACACCCCAAAACACCCCCCAGCCCCTTCAAACCCCGGGGGAGAAAAAAATTTTGGCCGCCGGGAAAACTCACAATCATACCCGCCCTTTCCCCTCCCTCTGTTGTAATCGTATCATTACAGTTTTGTAAACCTCATGAACCACAACCACAACAGTAACAACAAAAAAAAAAACAATAACAATCCCAATAAAGAATAAAAAGTGCAGAATCAGGAATAACAGTTTTCAATTTGATAGTACCCCATCTCGATGTCGATGCAGTCCACAACATACATCTAAATAATAACATAACAATGATTTATCAAAAAGGGAGGGGGGGAGGGGGAGGAGGGGGACGGCGATGAAAAAGGGGGGGAGAAAAGGGGGGGAAGGAAAGGGGGTTATGAAAAAGAAAGAGAAGGAAAAAAAAAGGAAAGGAAAAAGAAGAAGAAAAGAACAACAACAACAAAAAAAAAAGGAGGAGGAGGAGGGGGGAGGAAGCAGGGAAAAAGGGAAAGGGAAAAGGAAAGAAAAAGAAGGAGAATAAGGGGTTTTGGATGATGAGCGAAGAAGATGATGAGATGGTAAATGTTTATAAATGAAAAGATAATAAAATGTTTGGTTTGGGGGTTGGGGTGGTGGTGGGGGTTTAAATTGATGATGATGAGGAGAGGAGATGATAAAGAAATGATAATGGTGGGGGTGGTGGGGGTGGTGGGATTGTTTGATAAGTTTTATAAATGATGTTTGGTTGGTGGTGGGTGGGGGTTGGGGGTGGTGTGGGGGAAAGCCCAGAAAGACAGAAAAATTCCCAGTCAAAAAACAGAAAACACAGACGGACACAGAGAAAGAAAGGACGAAAAAAAACCATTTTTTAAAAAAAATCATAAAAACACGTCACCCCGTCACTCATCCCTTGGTCGGAAACCCCCAACCGTTGGGGTCCCCGCAGGGACGCTGCAAGTGGACCGCCAAATTTTTTCTGCCTGGGTTTTTTCAGGGGGTTTTGGTAAAGTGACCCGGCCCCAAAACCTCCCTTAAATTTTTGGGAACCCCCTTTTGCGGGGCCCGTCCCGCCTCTTTGCTCCTTCCACCCTTTCCCCTGCAGGACTGTCTTTGCCCGGGCTTTTTTATCCCTTGTTGGTGGCCAAACCACTTCATTTTCCTCCGTTGACTGTACTAGAAAGGGTTCTTTTTCCCACCAGTCCCCCTCGTCTGCTGCCAAACGTATTTTGGGTTTTTCCCGGCTCTGTGGGTAAATTTCAGGACCCCGCCTGAGGTCTTCATCTCAAAGGCTTGAATGCGACGTCAAAAATGGGCAGAAAATGTCCATGTTTTCCACCTGTCCAAGGAAATGGATTTAAGGTCCCTTGTAGATCTGACCTTATGGGGGTTTTTCTGATGTTGTGGTTTCCCCAAACACTTTGGGCCGGGTTTAGTCTTTGGAGAGAGTGCCACGCAAGTCTAAAATTTTCACCTCTTGTGTGTTTCGGGCCTTTTTTGGTGATAAACTGCTCCAAGGTACTTAAAAGGGTTTCCACCTCCTCTATTGTCTCGCCACTCATCTTGATGCTGGGGGGGATTTGGTCGGTGGGGTACTGTTAACTAGGACCCTTCCCTTTTTTTTCCGTGCGATCTCCATACCGGGGCATTGGCCGTTTTTTTCCCAGCGGGTGGGAGATCCGGGGTTCTTCACGGGGGCCCTTTGAATCAAATCCCCGGCGAACGAAGATTGCAGACTGGCCTTCCTCCTATTGTGATTGGGGGGGGTTTTCCCCTTGAAGTCAAGGGGCCTCCTCCCATGATTTTCCCCCCAAGGAAAAACACTTTTAAAAAGAAGGGGGGAAGGGGGCAGCCTTGGGAACCCCCCCCAACTGAATCCGGAAAAACTCCCCGATTTTCCACCCCATGAACTGCCTGTGGGAGCGTCATACAGCGCCTGGAGGGACGAATCGGGTCCTCGTCGAAGCTATAGCCCTCCAAAACTTCCCACAAAAGTTTTCGGGCCAACTCGGTAAAAAGGGCCTTTCCCCTTGAATCAATGAATTTTGTTGTAGAGCGTACTATTTTGAGATGCTCTCAATGAGCTTTTCTTATTTTGAAGATCTGCTCAAACATTTGCTTCGCCCCGGTTCTGAATCCGCCTTTTTCTTCGATAGGTTTTTCTTCTGCTTGGGGTTTTAGTCTTTTTCAAGGCAATCGTAGCATAATTTTTTGCTTGGAGGGTTTTATCAGACTGTTTGGGGGGGGGGGGGGGGGGGGGGGGGGGGGGGGTTTCCTGAAATTTTTTTGGCACTTCTTCAGGCCCCTCCCTTTTTTGAAGGGGAACTATGAGGGGGGGGGGCCCCACTTTTTCAGGCCACTCTTTGTTTGGTCCAATGCTTGGAAAAGGATTTTTAAAAATTTGCCTTGATCTTCTCGGGGGGCCTCCGTTTTTGATGAGCTCGGGCCGGGATGTTGTCAATCCCTTTTGACTTTGCCCCTTTTCGGGATCTTACGCTTCTTCCTACCTTTCCCCAAAGCACCGTGTGTTTTCAGGATCTGATGGTCGGGGATCTTGCTCGTGAATTTTGTTCGGATTAGCCTTCATTTTTGTATTGTACAGGCCCCTCTGCAATTTTCGTCCATCTTTCGTGATGGGGGCGCCCCTCTGTAAGGACTGACCCCTCTTTGTCTTCAATAACGGGGGCCCTTGGGGCTGCTGGGACTTGTAAAACCTTGAGGGGTCGGGTACGCCCCTCTTTGCTGTCTCCTTTCCCCCTTTCCCTTTTCTAAACCCTTTGGGGAGCATTTTTTCCTGAAAATCCATTTCCCCCATGCCTCAGCATCTTCTTTGATTGCCCTTTTTGACTTTTCTATACTCTTCGGCCTTTTGGGGGTTTTTTTGGTTCTTCACGGGATTTAGCTCCCAACGTTGGTCGCACAGGCCCGGGATACTTTTGGTAACCCAGGGTTGGTTTTTTTTCCTCTTTTTTCCCAAAGGATCTCCACCCGCTGTCCCCCCTGAATGGCCCTTGCGAAGGTCTCATGAGGTTGTTGATGTCCCTTTGGGGAAATTCAATGCGCAAATCTCCCCTATCTCAGCTTTAAAGTTTTCAGCGACTTGGGGGTCCTTCACTTTTCCTTGTTGAACCGCAAACGGGGATTTCTTTTTCTGGTTCTTGGCCCTTCACTTGATCGTGGGGTTCATGAGTCCCCTGCCCGTGGTAAATGCCAATATAAAGCCCCAGGAAAATTTCTTGTCGGGGCTTTTTAAATCCCCGACCTTAAATCGTTTGGGGGCCAAGAGGTAGTCAATCGGGTTAGGGGCCTTTCCTTTTGGTGAATCCCAAAACGTCGTTCTTTTTGATGTCTTGGGGGGGTAAAAGGTTTGGCGCCAGAAAAGATTGTGGCTGCTTGCGAATTCCAAAAGTCTGTCCCCAAACAAACCCCAAGTGTATTTAACCTCGCAAAAAATACCAAAAAACCTTTTGACTGAACCCTGTTTTTTTTGGTTTGCTTTGAAAGTGGTCAAAACAAAACCCTGCCATGTCTTTTTTTTACATCCTAAACCTCAAAAATTTAAGCCAAAAGAAAAACATGGCAAAAAATCTTAAAAAATACCCCCCCATAAAACCAACCTAAACACAAAGGGGTTTTTAGTGGGTTTTAAAAGATCCTTTGCTTTGAATTTAGGAAAGTATAACAAGACCCCAACTGTCATTAAAAAAGGGTTTTTTCCCTTTTTACGTGCTTTTTGTGTGTGTGTGTGTGGGGGGGGGGGGGGGGTGTATGGTGGGGGGTGGGCGTGGGGGGGGGGGGGGGGGGGGAGTGTGTTTGTCCCGTGTGTGTGAGTTGTGCTTTTAAAATGTGTGTGTGTGAGGTGTGTGTTTTGGGGTGGAGGAGTGGTGTGGGTGTACTGTTTATGTGTGGGGGGTTTTTGGGGGGGGGGGGGGGGTAAGTGTTTGTGTGTGTTTGGGTTTTTGAGGGGGGGGGTGGGTTGGGGGGGGTTTCATGGTTTTTTTGTTTGTGAGTTTGGGGGTTTTGTACGTGGTTTTGTTTATGGTTTGTGCGTTTTTGGGGGGGGTGGGGGGGGGGGGGTTTACGTACGTGTGTGTGTGTGGGGGCGCTGCGCGCGCGGGGGCGGTGTGTGTCTCTGTGTGGTTTCGCCGCGCTTAGGGTTCCCGAAGCTGTGTTTATACTGGGGTTTTTGGGGGTTTTCCGTGCGCGCGCGTGCATTGGTTTACGCGTTTCGTGCGGCGTGCGTGTGTGTGTGAGGGGGGTTGTTTTTGGGACGCGTGGCCCGCGCGCGCGTGCACGGCGGGGTTTGTGACTGTACTTTCCCGGGGGTGTGTATGGCTGCGTGCGTGTGTGTTTTGTGTTGCATTAACGACAAAATACTGGCCAAAGTTTTTTGAAGGGGTTCCCGTTTTTGTTTTGGAAAAAAGGGGATATGCCCCAAAATGGTGAAGGAGAGGGCATGTTGGGGGATTGGGGTTGGGCAGGTTTGGGAAAAAATCGCCTTTCCTGTTTTTTCTTTTGGGTTTTTCTTGTGACACATCCCTATACTATACAAAACATACATACATATACATACAAACATTCATACATACATACATACTACATACGGGACTAACAAAGCATACATATATACATACATAAACACAAACATACTACATACATAATATAACATACAAAACATACATACATAAATACATACATACTATTTAAAAACATACAACATACATAAAACAAAAACCCGAAAATACATCATACAAAAATAAAATACTACATCCATACAAATACATAATACATACATACAAACAAAACATACCTTTCATACAAACAAAAATACATAATACATACATCATACTTTAAAATAAAAAATCCCTACATAATACTACATACATACATACATACAAAACCCTAAAAACAAACTACCCTACATACAAACAAACATTCAACAACATCAAACATACAAAACATAATACATTTAAAAACATACATACAAAATAAAACCCAAACTTTCCCTACATACCAAAATACCCTAATCCCTACATACATACATACATACATACCTTTCAACATACATACAAAAACATAAAAAACATACAAACATACATACATACATACAACACATAATAATCATACTTTTACATTTCATCCCTGCTAAACATACATAAAAACCCTACATACAACATACAAAACATACATACATGCTAAAACAACAAACTGCATAAAATACATACATAAACAAAAAACATTCCCTACATCATACATACAACATACATAAAAACATACATACATACAACATACATACATACATAAAATACATAAATATTTACATACATACAACAAAAATACAAAAAAACCTACATATAAAACAAAACATACATACATACAAAACAACATCCCTACATACATACATACTACAAAAAACATACAAACATACAAAACATAAACATACAAAAATAACATCCAACCTTCAAAACAAACATACATACAACATACCCCAAAATACAACATACATAGTACATACATACATCATACAAACAAAAACATTTCATACATACTTTCATAACATACATACATACTTTCATACATAACATACATACAATAAAAACTACAGAAAACATACAAAAACACAAATACATCAGACAAAACAAACATACATACATACAAAACAAACATTCATACATAATCCCCTACATACATACAAACTAAATACAAACATAATACATACATACATACTACAAACATACATACATACAAATTTCATACATACAAAACCCTACTTTCATCAACATTTAAAAACTCACACATACTAACATACATAAAAAAATACATACAAACATACATACATACATACATAAAAATCAAAAAACATACATACAGAAAATACATACTTTCAAATACAAACAAAACATACATACATAAAATACATACCAAAACACCAAAACAAACATACATACTACAAAAATACTAAAAACATACAAACATAATAAATCCCTACAAACAAACATACCTACATACAAACAAACAAAACCAAAAATACATACAACATCCATACATAAACCTACAAAACAAAATACAAAATAAAAACATACAAACATTTCATAAACTATACAAAACAACAAACAACATAATTTCATACAAATACTACACATCCAAAAATACAAAAATACATTCATACATACAAAAATACATACATACATACATACATACATACAACATACTACATCCCTACATACAGTACAAAATACATACATACATACATAAAATACTTCATACATACATACTACATACATACAAACAAAAAATAACATACATTACATACATACATGGTTTTAAACGGTTCCTAATACCCCCCTTTCCCAAAGCGCAAAATTCCTCTAAGTTCCTTCTACCCCATTTACCAAAATTTTTCCCCCCTCCAAATTAACATAATTTCTCCTAATCTTCATAAACCAAAAAACCATCCCTTTTCTACATAATTAAAAATTTTTAAACAACAAAAATAAAAAAACCCAAAAACCCGGCCCAAAAAAAATTTCCCCAAAATTCTTATGAAAAAAAGATTAAAAAACCAAATACGCTCAAAAAAAAAAAAAAAAAAAAAAACAAATAAAATCCAACCAATGGGGACCTTCATTCCCTCTCCACCAACAACCCAAAATTACCAAAAAATCTCATACTTAAAAATTAAAAAATAAAATCCTACCATTTTTTTTACAAATTCAACCTTAATAAAATTCCATACATTTTTAATTTTTAAAATACATTCATACATACAAAATCCCCTTTTTAACAAAAATAAAACCATAAAATACATACATACATACATAAAAAATACATACATACATACCCTACATTTTTAAAATACATACATACAAAATATACATACAAAAACAAAAACATACAAAACATACATACAAACAACAAAAAACATACATACAAAATACATACAACATACATACTTTCATAAAATACATACTACATACATACATACATACAACCAAAATAATACTTACATACATACAAACATACATACATACTTTCAAAACATAAAATACAAACATACTTTCAAACTTTCATAAAATACATCATCATAATACATACATAAATACATACAAAAATAAAAAACATACATACATAAAAATAACATACATAAAAATACATACATACATACAACATACCAGAAAATAAAACATACATTACTAATACAACATACTAAAAAACATACATACATACATACATACATACATTAAAAAAAAACAACAAAAAACAAACTACAAACCAAAACAAACAAATACATAAAATACAAAAATACATACATACATACCCTACATACATACATACATACATACATACTTACATACATACATACATACAACAAACATACTTACATACATCATACATACATACATACAAAAACAAAACATAAAATACATACATACATCCAAAACATACATTTCATTTGCATACAATACATACAATACATACAACATACAATACAACATACTACAAAACATAATACATACATCTACATACATAATACAACATACTATACATACCACACTAAAAAAACCCCCCCCTAAAAAAAAACATACATACATACAAACATACATACATACATACATAAAATTTTCTACAAACATACATCAAATACATACATACATACATAAATACAACAACATACAAAACAAACATACATACATACAATACATACTTTCAAATAATACATACTACATACATACTACATACAAACTTTCATACAAAAAACTACATACAACTACATACAACATAACACATAAACATACATACTACTTACATACATACATAAACATACATACAAAACATACTACTACAAAAACCTACGAAAATACAATACATACACACACACATAGATCATACATACAAACATAACCCCCAAAATACATAAAATAAACCCAAAAACATAAAAACATACATACATACATACAACATTCATACATACCTACATACATACAAACATACAAAACATACATAATACATACATACAACAAAACATACAAAACCCTACATGCATACATACGTACAACATAAAAAAAATAAAAATACATACATACAAAAACAAAAACAAAAACATAAAATACATACAGACATACAACAAATACTTTCATACAAAAAACAATACAACATACATACAAACATACATACATACATACTTTCATCATACATACATACAATACATAAAAAACATTACCTACATTCATAAAACAATACAAAATACATACAACAACCAAAAATACATACATCAAACATACATAACAATACATACATACATACATACATTTCATACATACTACAAAACAAACCTACATACAAACATACAAATTAAAAACAATACAAAAACATCATACTAACAACAAAAAATACATACATAAAATACAATACATAAAATCCCTAATACATACTTTCAACATCATACAAAACAAAAACAAAAACATACATACATACAACATAAATACAAAAACATACTTTCATACATAC
>CM054157.1:50382832-50416522 GCA_028751875.1 Rapana venosa
TACGTACGTTCGTCCGTACATACGGTAGCATAACGTACATACTACATACCTACATACATACATACATACATACATACATACATACATACATACATACATACATACATACATACATACATACATACTATAATGCGTACATACATACATACATACATACATACATACATACATACATACATACATACATACATACATACATACATACATACATACATACTATACATGCGTACATACATACAAACCTACAAACATACATACATACATACATACATACTATACATACATACATAGATACATAGAACAATACATACATACATACATACAACATACATACATACTACATAACATACATACATTACATACATACAAACATACATACAATACTAATACACACACACAAAATTACATACATACATACAATACAATACAGACATACATAACACACTATACATACATACATACATACATTACGTTACGTACGTACGTACCGTAACGGTACATACGAGCATACATACATACTTACTAACATACATACATACATACATACTAAACATACATACATACATACATACAAACATACATACATACATAACAATACATACATACATACATACATACAACATACATACATACATACATACAACATACATACGTACAATATAACATACCTACAACACATCACACACACAATACATACGTACTATAATACGAACTATACATACGTACATATCATACGTACTATACATACATACACACAAACACTACAAACGTACTATACATACACACACACAAGTACTAATACAAACACCACACAACATACAACGTACTAAACAAACTTACTATACATACTTTACGTACTATACATACACACACCACATACATACGTACTTATACATACGTACTATAGATACGTACTATACATACATACACACACACACATACATACGTACTATACATACACACACACATCAAAAACGTACCATAACATACGTACTATACATACGTACTATACATACTTACTATACATACATACTAATACATACATACTATACATACATACTATATATACATACTATACATACATACATACATACATACATACATACATACATACATACATACATACATACATACATACATACATACATACATACATACATACATACATACATACACTATACGTGCATACATACATACACTATACGTGCATACGTACATACACTATACGTGCATACACTATACGTGCATACGTACATACACTATACGTGCATACATACATACACTATACGTGCATACATACATACACTATACGTGCATACATACATACACTATACGTGCATACATACATACACTATACGTGCATACATACATACACTATACGTGCATACATACATACATACATACATACCATATACGTGCATACATACATACATACAGACATACATACATACATCATACAAACATACAAACATACTAACATACATACATACATACAACATACATACATACATACATACATGCACTATACGTGCATATATACAATACACACATACAGCATACATACACACATACCATACAACGTCATACGTAACATACATACGAACATACATACATTAACATACATACATACATACATACATACATACATACATACATACATACATACATACATACATACATACATACATACATACGTTACATACTACATAACATACATACATGGACACAGACACAAAATGACACACAAGGCAACACAGACAGACACACAGACAGACAGACACACTACATTATCTACATCATATATATATATATATATATAATAATATATATAAAATATATAATATATATATATATATAATATATATATATATATATATATATAGATAGATAGATAGATAGATAGATAATATAGATCTGCTCTACTCTACTCATAGTATCCCCATGGTTTCCCCTACTCTACTCACATGGTCTCTCCCTATGCTCTACTCAGTAGGTACGCCCCTTGGACTCTCCTGCTCTACTCTACTCATAGTATCCCATGGTCCCCTCGACTCTACTCATAGTCTCCCTCTACTCCTAGCATAGTCCTCATCAATACTTTTCTTCCTCGGGCCGTAATTTCTCCCCCTCTCCCCGTAGTAACCATCAACTCCTCCTCTCCCATAGCTCCCTCTGCTCTACTCTCCTCTCCCTCTCCTCACCTCTCCCTCTGTTCTCCCTGTACTCCCTCATATCTCCCTCTACTCTACGATCACTCTCTACTCTACTCTCCCTGTAGTCTTCTCCCTTCAATTCTCACCCCATAGTCTTCCCTCTACTCTATCTACTCTCCCTCTCTCCCCGTATCTCCCTCTACTCTACTCGCCCCATAATTATCTGTCTCTACTAATAATCTCTCTCTACTCTACTCTCCCCTTATTCTCCCTCTACTCTACTTTCCCCATAGTCTTCCTCTAACTCTTTCTCCCTCTCCCCACAGTACTCCGTCTACTCTACTCTCCCCTAGTCGCCCCTCTACTCTACTCCTCCCTCATAAAATTTTCCCTCTACTGTGACCACTATACCGCCAAATAATCTTTCCTTTACTTTCCTCCCTCTAGTCTCCCCCCACTCTACTCCCCACTCATTTTCTCACACTCTCACTCTTTCGTATTTATTTTATTTCTAAGAAAAAGTGCATGAATTCTAGTATTAGGAATGGCATAGTAACCAGACACAACTACACACACACAACTGTGCCAGGCCAGATCATGAAATTCACAAATAACCATTGCAACGTGACGGGCGCATTTCCAGAATGCGAAACCCACGTCTTCAGACTGTAAGGATCAGAGACCATTCGCCTATCCATTAGGCTATCAACCCCCCGTCTATATTCCTAACCCCCAAAAATTAAAATATATATCTTACCTTTTGGGGAACGTAAACAAACAAAAAAGCTAATGAAACAGAAGTTCAGTAAATGGAGTTGTACTCCACTGGTGTTGTGTGTGTGTGAGTGTGTGTGTGTGTTCTTTGATGTTAAGTGCTCAGACAAAGATTTTTGTCCTTTCAGATAACCAACCATATTTGAGTTCAGCCTAACAGTCCCACTGGGTTTGGTGGCATTTAAGGCCATGCTACTTTGATGGATTGGTGGGTTCTAGAGGTAATTACCTGCCTAGAAAAGCGAAAAGTCCTGGTTATTTAATTAATAAATTTATTTATTACGAGGATAATGGAATAAGCACGACGCGTAGAATTTTTCTTAGATCCAGTTCCCGTTGTATGCAGGTTTTTAAACTTTGTTATCACGTTCCCTCCGCACACAAGGCCTACTCTTCCGAAAAGCGGAAAGAGATGTTTGGTTTTTATAGTCCCTCAACCGAAGGACTTTGTGGGGGGAGTGAGACAGCACTGACTCAGGTTTCAAGTACTGGTGTGGCGGCACAATCCTTGTTTTGAGCCCGAAACTTTTGCCCCCATCCACTAAGACTGTGAGTGGTGGTATTGGTGCTAGTCTTTCGGAATGGAGACAATAAACGAAAGTCCCGTGTGGCAAAACGCATTTAGTGCACGTAAAAGACCTACGGCAACAAAAGAGTTGTCCACTGGCAAAATTCTGTAGGAAAAAAAGTCACTCTGATAGGAAACTAATTACAGATGTAGACGGGAAAATATTTAAAAAAAAATAATGGGCGGCGCTGCTCTTGTGGCGACGCGCTCTCCCCCGAGGAGAGCAGTCCAAATTTCACACAGATAAATCTGCCGTAAACTTCAAATCATGGAAATCATATCACTGTCACTCCACATCCAATAATATCGGGCCTAGTTTTTATTTACTGTGTTGTAGCACTAAATATTGTTTATGGGATAACTGCTGTTCTTCTGTTGTGTTATTTGATGGTAAAACTTCGTCCCATCGTGTCTGAGTGTTTAGCATATTTGAATTTCTGACAAGAAAGGTTTAGGGTTCGAACCCTGTAAGAATCATACAAGGGTTTTTTGTTGTTGTATGTTCGATTTACTCCGGCTTGGTCCTGTCTAATGAGTTTTGCATTTTGCCTCATTTGGGAAGACTAAACTACACAGTCAAGTTTTTTCATCCACTTTATGAATGGCGATTTGGAGAGTGCTCAAAATCCACATGACACCACCAACTCTGCAGGTGTCTGTATTTCTTTGGCCTGTTGATGTTGGAATATATTATAATCATGGTAGCAAGTGTATCCTACAGCCCTCTGACAAGTAGTCCCTCAAATATGAACTTTTCACAAGCAGCATCAGTACATCAATCCTCATCACCAATTGATCATCAATGCAAGACAAAGAAAGCAGTCTCTGATTCCAGTGACCCCTGTTTGCCTCTGGCTCATGGTGACCTACTTTCAGTTTCCCCCTTTCGTCAGGGCCTGTTATAAGTTAACTGTCAAAGCATTTGAGGTTAGAGTTGACTAGCAAAGGTCATGCCAAAAGGATGATGTGTTGCATGCCACACCCAAGTAGTGGTAGGTTCTGCGAACCGTTTTTTTTGTCCACCATAAGTAGCTGCATTCCACTTCAGGAACTCACGTCTGGCTCAGTGACTTTTTTTTTCGTTCCTCGGGCTAGAGCTTCCGAAGTTCCCAATGGCGAATTCTTCATATGTGACCGTTTTGACACCACCATGAAGGAAGCCACATTCCGCCCTTTGTTTGAAAGGAGTCTTAAACATAGCCCCAGAATCCAACATCACCATCATCATCAGACACCGTGACCTTGGCGGTCCGTGGGGGAGACACAAAGACGATGCCGTGGGTAAGCCTCCTCCATCATCACGGTCCTCTGCTCTGCGCAGTAGTGCCGGTCATTCATCCTGGTCCAATCCTCTGTAGGTTGTCCAACCATGACTTGCTCTGTCTCCCCTCTTTCTGCCACTTCGAGTGTTCCCCTGCAGTAGTTTTTTTTTGGCAGAGTGTTGTGGGCGGGTGACGTGCCTAACCAAGTCAGCTTTTCTTTCTGACGATGGTGATGAAGGGGTTCCTGGGACGTGCCCACCGTGTTTATTTGACTCTTGAGCAATTCATTGGTCTTTTGTTTCTCTCCAGGATATTCCCCAGTAGTATTCTAGGCATTTTTTTCAAATGACTGGATTCGCTTTGCTGTTTCAGCCAGTCAATGTCCAGGTTTCACTTCCGTACTGCAGGATAGTCGTGAAAATTAGGGCTTTGTTGAGCTTTAGTTTGATTGGAGGAAACTGATCTCTTTACTTTCCCTATGGTGGTGAGTTTTTGTCATGGAAGAAAGTTGCCATGGCTATTCTGACCTTGATTTCTGTCCGTCGATCCGCCCGTCCTTTGTGATGTAGCGCCAAGGATTCGGTAATAGATATTTAAAAGCGTCTACCTCCTCCAGTTGTTGGGCCGTTCATGTAAATTTAGCAGTGGCGGTTGCTCGGTGCGTTAACAAGTACTTTACTTTTCTCCGAGCTCACCTCCATCCCAAATTCTCCAGCTCTGTTCTCAGCCCCATTATTCATGCGTTTTAAAAAACAATTGTCCATCCGTTCCTACCGCATGACTAGCCTACACTACTCACTCAAAGCAGAAACCGGGGGTTTTAACGTGTGCGCAGATGTTCTGGCGTGCGTTCACATGACACGCAGGGTTCTCCAGGTTTATATCTCTTCTGAAGGACATTAAGGGATTGGAGTCAGTACAGATGATTACTCCCAGGGGGGAAATTCCCCTTAAAAACGGCGCTGCTGTGGTGGCTCGATCCGGGCCGTCAGATCACGAATAGCAACGCCAAACACAGGCCTCTAAACCTCAAGGCTTCCCCCTCCCCACCCCGCTCCCCTCCCCCTCTTTCCCCCAGCCAGTGATTAAGCTATCATGGACCATCATCCACAGAGTCTTATTCTACGTTGTGTTGTATAAATTAATGTATTGGTATCTCACAACAGCACCACTGAACACCAACGAAATGTTCCATTCCACCCCAACCCAATTCACCCAGACGCGCTCCGAGATTCGAACCCACGACTTCGTGGATCGTGGGGATTGAAGTAAAACGGTCTTAACCACTCGCTATAAACCCCGTCCGTCAACCATGATGGTGCGTTTTATTTTAGTTGTTTTTAATGCAGTTGGTTGGGGGGTTTGTTTGGTGGTTCGTTTTTTGTTTGTTTTGGTTTGGAGGGGTAGGGTGTTTGGATGGGGTGAGATTTTTCCGATTGAGTTCTGTTTTAATACGAAACTTCATTTTAAACATACACAATTTTCAATCCTGGTCCCCCCAGCAATTTTAAGTGAGCAGCATCCCAGAAGTCGGAATGCGGATACCTTAAAATTGGTTGGAGGGGGGGTAGTGGGGGGGGGGTATAGGCGGGGGGGGGTTTTGGAGAACGGTCAAAAAAATCTCACGATTGGTGAATCTCGGAGCTCTAAGAGTAAGCCGAGACACGGGAATAACATATGCCACAAAACATTAGCCCTATTTAGGTATACACGAGACTGAAGCTTGGATTACCTCTCTGATAGCCTATATATTGGATGGCATAGATGGCTTCATGGAACAATATCAAAATATTGACTATTCGTAATAGGACAACATTTCATAAATATTTTAAATAAAATTTTTTAATTGAAAGCACAAGTATTTTCATGTCCAGCACGATGTGTTTAAGAAATTATTTCATCAGACGTTATTAAATAAAATAAATAAACAATAAATAATATAAAAATAAAAACCTTTCATTTGATTATAATTTGCTAACAAGCACACACCGCAAAAAATCGCACGCCATATACACTAGCACAACAAACACAACACACACCACACACACTGCCAACACAAACAAACACACAACACCAAACATAACAGACACCACAAAAAACAATACCCAACAACCAAAATACACACACAAACACAACACACACAAAACACACACTCTGGAAGGTTAGTGGTGGTGGTGGTGGTGGGTGGAGGGGGGGTGGGGAGTGTGGGTGGGGAGTGTTGTTGTGTGTGTGTGTGTGTGTGTGTGGGTGTGTGTGTTTGTGTGGTGTGTGTGTGGGAGTGTGTGTGTGTGGGTGTGTGTGTGGGTGTGTTGGTGTGTGGTGAGGTGTGTGTGTGCCGAGTGTGTGTGTGTGTCTGTGTGTGTCTGTGTGTGGTGTGTTGTCTGTGTGTGTGGTGTCTGTGTGTGTCTGTGGTTGTCCTGTGTGAGTGATGTGTCAGTTTGTGTGTCTGATGTGAGTGAGTTAGTCTGTTGTTGATACTGAGTGAGACAGTTGATTTGATGTGTCTGGGGGTGTGTGATTCTTTTGTTGTGTGTGACTCTATGTGTGTGTCTGAGTGTGTGGACTGTGTGGTGTGTAATGTGTGTGTGTATGTGTGTGTGTGTGTGTCTGATCTGTGTGTGTCTGGTCTGTGTGTGTCTGTCTGTGTGTTCCTGTCTGTGTGTGGTGTGTCTGGTTTGTGTGGTGTGCTGTGTGTGTGTCTGATTGTTGTTGTGTCCTGTGTGTGTGTGTCTGTGTATGTGGTGTTCCCTGAGTGTGTGTCTGGTGGTGTGTGTGTCTGTGTGTGAGTCTGTGTGTGTGGCTTGTGTGTGTGTGTCTGTGTGTGTGTCAGTGTGTGAGTCTGTGTGTGTGGTCTGAGTGAGTCTGTGTGTGTGCTGTGTGTGTGTCTGTGAGTTGTGTCCTGTGTGTGTGTGGTCTGTGTGTTGTGTCTGTGTGTGTTGTGTCTGTGGTGTTGTCTGTGTTGTGTGGGTCTGTGTTGTGTGTGGTGTGTCCTGTGTGTGTGTCCTGGTGTGTGTGTCTGTGTGGTGTGTTGTGTCTGTGTGTTGTCTGTGTGTGTGTGTCTGTGTGTGTGTCCTGTGTGGTGTGTGTGTGTGTGTGTGTGTCGTGTGGTGGTGTGTGTGTCTGGTCTGTGTGGGGGGGTGTGTCTTTTGTGTTGTCTGTTGGTGTGTGTCCTGTGAGTGTTGTCTGTGTGGTGTGTGTCTGTGTAGTGTGTATGTGTGTGATGTCTGTGTATTGTTGTCTGTGTTTGTGGTGTGTCTGTGTGTCTGTGTCTGTGTGTTGTGTCCTCGTGTGTGTGTCTGTGTGGTGTTCAAATTCCTTTAACCGTCTTTTCACAGTTGTGATATTAGTAACGGGGGGGGGGGGGGGGGGGGGGGGGGGGGGGGTGGGGGGGGGGGGGGGGGGGGGGGGGGGGGGGGGGGGGGGGGGGGGGGGGGGGGGGGGGGGGGGGGGGGGGGGGGGGGGGGGGGGGGGGGGGGGGGGGGGGGGGGGGGGGGGGGGGGGGGGGGGGGGGGGGGGGGGGGGTGGGGGGTGGGGGGGGGGAGCGGGGGAGGAGGGTGTATTAGATTTCCAGTGGAGGAGGGAGTTATTTGGTACTGTACAGGAGAAGGAATATTCAGGGGATCAATTGCATGAGAAATAATAAACAAAATTTAAAAATAAAAACTATAAAAAAACACCAACCAAAATTTATAGAAAAAAACAAAAACAACACCGTTACATACTAACCTTTGAACTACAAAAAACAACAGGAAAATGTAATTCTAACAATTTCCTTAACAAAATCAGTAATTCCAATGAAAATTGTAAATAACATTTCAACTACTTGGAATTTCACGTGAAAAAAAACCCAAACCTATCTTAATGTGTGTAAACCCCCCTCCCCGCCCTCAAAAGAAACCCAAGAAGGCAACACCCCCCCCCACCCCCCCCCCAACACCACCCACCCCCCCCCCCACACACCCCCCCCCCCCCCCACACCACACCCCCCCCCCCACCCCCCCCCCCCCCCAACCCGTTTTACACTGTTCAACACCCAACAACCACCCCACCCCCCCCAAACACCTCCCACCCACCCCACCCCCCACCCAAACCAACCCAACCCCCAACATCACCCCAGTCCCCCCCCCCACCACCCACCCCCCCCCCCCCCCCCCCCCCCAAACCCCCCCCCCCCCCCCCCCCCCCCCCCCCACCACCCCCCCCCCCCCCCCCCCACAAAACAACCCACACCCACCCCCCCCCCGCCCCCGCACCCCCCCCCCCCACACCCCCCCCAAACACCCGCCCCCGCCACACCACACCACCCCCCCCAAACCCCCCCCACACCACCCCCACCCCACCCCCCCCCCCCCCCCCCCCCCCCCACCCCCCCCCCCCACCCCCCCCGCCCCCCCCTCCACCCCCTCCCAATCACCCACTCCCCCCCACAACCGTACCCCCACACCACACCCCCACCTCCCCCCCGCACACCGCGCACCACCACCCACCCCCACACCCCTCCAAACCCCTCCGCACCCAACCCCTCGCAACCCCCTAGCCCCACCCCACCCACGCCCCTCCGCGCACACACCACACCCCACCCCAACACCCCCTAACCTACGGAACCCGCCACCCCACCCCACCCCCCCCAACCCCCCCCCCCCACACCCCAGGGAAGAAAGAAGCTCAACCCTTAAAACCAATAGGGAGAAACACCCAGCAACAACAGAAAACCAATTACAAACACAATATCTCTAGCCCCTTTTTTAAACCCTTCCCCCGCTTTAAAGGGCTCACCAAAAGTGGGGGTTTTTTTAAATTTTGGGGGGGGGGGGGGGGGGGGGGTTTGGGGGGGGGGGGTTGGGGGAAAAAATTTTTTCGGATCTAACACGAAACATTACAACAAAATTTAATACCCCCAGCTTTTCCGTAGATTTTATGCAAAGTGGTTCGGAAACCTTAAATTGAGGGGGGGGGGGAAATTAAATGGGGTTTTTTAATTTAAACCAAGATTTTGAACTGAGTTTGGGAGAAATATTCAGTGCCCCCATCATTGTAAATTTCAACAAGACTTGATCCCTGTACCTTAGGCAACATCCCACAAACAATCAAAAAAAACTAAACAACAAACAAAAATTTAAATAAACACAAAAAAACACTGAAATGTGTTTAGAAATTATTTCAGCGTTATACCTGTCATTGGTTATGAATTGCTTAGCAAAACCGACGCACGCATTACATAGACACAATACACACAATCCCCTGGAATGTTAACAACACATACACACACACAAATACACCCAAAAATACCACACAACACACGACACATAACACACCTGTTGGTGGTGGTTGTGGTTGGTGGTGGTGGGTGGGGGGTGTGGAGGGTGTGGGTGTGTGTGTGTGTTGGTGTGTGTTGTGGTGTGTGTTGTGTGTGTGTGTGTGTTGGTTGTGGTGGGTGTGTGTGTGTGTGTTGTGTGTGGTGTGTTGTTGTGTGTGGTGCGTGTTGTGTGTGTGTCTGTGGTGTCTGTGTGTGTGTTCTGTGTGTGTGTGTCTGTGTGTGTCTGTGTGTGTTTGTGTTGTGTGTGTGTCTGTGTGTGGTCTGAGTGTGTGTGTGTCTGTGTGTGGTCTGTGTGTGTCTGTTGTGTGTGTCTGGTGTTTGTTGTGTGTGTCTGTGTGTGTGTGTGTGTCTGTGTGTGTGTGTCTGTGTGTGTGTGTCTGTGTGTGTGTTGTGTGTGTGTATGTGTGTGTGTTGTGTTGTCTGTGTGTGTCGTCTGTGTGTGTTGTCTGTGTGTGCTGTCTGTGTGTGTGTGTCTGTGTGTGTTGTGTCTGTGTGTGTTGTCTGTGTGTGTGTCTGTTGTGTGTGTCTGTGTGTGTGTGTCTGTGTGTGTTGTCGGTGTGTGTCTGTGTGTGTGTCTGTGTGTGTGTGTCTGTGTGTGTGTCTGTGTGTTGTGTCTGTGTGTGTGTCTGTGTGTGTGGTGGTGTGTTGTCTGTGTGTGTGTCTGTGTGTGGTCTGTGTGTGTGTGTCTGTGTGTGTGTCTTGTGTGTGTGTCTGTGTGTTGTGTCTGTGTGTGTGTTGTGTGTGTGTGTCTGTGTTGTGTGTGTCTGGTGTGTGTCTGTGTGTGTGTGTCTGTGTGTTGGTGTCTGTGTGTGTGTCTGTGTGTGTGTGTCTGTGTGTGTGTCTGGTGTGTCTGTGTGTGTGTGTGTCTGTGTGTGGTGTGTGTGTCTGTGTGTGTGTCTTGTGTGTGTGTGTCTGTGTGTGTGTGTCTGTGTGTGTGTCTGTGTGTGTGTGTCTGGTGGTGTGTCTGTGTGTGGTTATGTGGGTGTGGGTCTGTGTGTGTGTCGGTGTTTGTGTGTGTGTGTGTGTCTGTGTCTGTGTGTGTGTCTGTGTGTGTGTCTGTGTGTGTTCAAATCTTAACGTCTTTTCAGTTGTGATATTAGACGGGGGGGGGGGGGGGGGGGGGGGGGGGGGGGTGGGGTGGGGGGTGGGGGAGGAGGGTGTATGTAGTTTCATTTCCAGATTGAGGAGGGTGTAGTTGGTACTGTACAGGAGAAGGATTTCAGGGGATCAATGCATGAGAAATTATAAACAAAATTTAAAAATAAAAAATATATAAAAACAACAACCAAAATTATAGAAAAAAAAAAAAAAAAAAAAAAAAAAAACAAAAAAAAAACAACACACCGTTACATTACTAACCTATTGAACTACAATAAACAACAGGAAAATGCAATCTAAACTAAACAATTTCTAACAAAATCAGTAATTCCAATGAAAATTGTAAATAACATTTCAACTACTGAATTTCACGTGAAAAAAAAAAAAACCCAAACCTATCTTAATGTTGTAACCCCCTCCCCCCTGCCCTCAAAAAACCCAAGAAGCAACACACCCCCACCCCCCCCCCCCCCACCCACCCTGAAGAAAGAAGCTCAACCCCTTAAAAAAAGAGGGGGAAACACCCAGCAAAACAAAAACCCAATTCAAACACAATATCTCTACCCCCTCCTATGACACAAACAAATGTGTGTGTGTGTGTTGTTTTTGTGGGGTGTGTGTGTTGTGTGTGTTCTGTTGGGTTTTGGGCTTGTGTGTGTCGTGTTTTGTGTGGGTTTTTGTTTGCTTGTGTGGGGTTCTGTGTGGTGTGTGTCTTTTGTGTGTTTTGTGTGGTTGTGTGTTTTTGTGATTTGTGTGTGTCGTCTGTGTTGGGGGTTTTGTGTGTGTTGTTGGTGTTTTTTGGGTGTTTGTTGTGTGTGTTGTTTTGGGGTGTGTTGTGTTTTGTTTTCCTTTTTGTTTTGGGCTTTTGTGTCTGTGTGTTGTGTTGTTTTTGTGTTTCTTTTTGTGTGTGTGTGTCTGTGTGTGTGTGTCTGTGTGTGTGTTTTCGGTGTGTGGTGGTCTGTTTTGTTGTGGTGTGTGTGTCTGTGTGGTGTTTGTGTGTTTTTTCTGTGTGTGTCTGTCTGTGTGTGTTTTGTGTGTTTTTTGTGTGTTGTGTGTTCTGTTGTGGTCTTTTTGTTGTTTTGTGGGCCTGTCTGTGTGTGTGTTGTGTGTGTGTTTCTTTTTGTGTGTGTCTGTTGTTGGGCTGTTGTGTTCTTTTGTGTGTCTGTCTGGGGTGTCGTTGTGGTCCTGCTGGTGTCTTGTCGTGTGTGTTTGTTGTGGGTCTGTGTGTGGTTGTCCTTGTTGTGTCTGGGTGTTTTTTGTTGGTGTGTCTGTGTGTCTGTTGGGCTGTGTCTTTTTTGTGTCTGTGTGTTGTTGTCTGTTGTCTGTGTGTCAGGTTGTCTGTTTTGGTGTCCCGTCTGTGTGTTTTTGTGTTGTGTTGCGTCCCTTTTGTTGGTGTTGTTTTTGTGTGTTTTGGGTGGGCTTTTTCTTTGTCTGTTCTGTTGTGTGTTGTTGTGTGTGGTGGTGTGTTGTCTGTGTTTGTGTTGTCTGTGTCTTTTTGTGTTGTTGGGGTGTCTGTGTTTTGTTTCGTCTGTTGTGGTGTCGTGTCTTTTTGGTTTTGTCCCGTGTTGTCTGTGTCGTGTTGTTGGTGTCTGTGGGTTGTGCTGTCTGGTTTTTTGTCGTCGTTCTGTGTTGTCTGTGTCTGTCTGTGTGTCTGGGGGGTGGTTGTTGTCTGTGTGTTTGTTGGGTTTTGGTTTTCTGGGGGTGCTGTTTGTCTGGTCTGTGTGTTGGGGCTGGGCTGTTGGTGCGTTGTGTGTCTTTCTGTTCTGTCTGTTGTGGTTGTGTTGTCGTTGGTGTTGTCTGTGTTTTGTGGTCTGGTCTGTTTGTGTTGTCTGTGTAGGTTGGTGTTATTTTCTGTGTGTCTGTTTGTGTCTGTCTGTGTGTCTGTCTGTGTCTGTCTGTGTCTGTTGTGTGTGTGTGTGTGTCTGTGTGTGTGTGTGTCTGTGTGTGTGTGTGTCTGTGTGTGTGTTTGTGTGTGTGTGTCTGTGTGTGTGTGTCTGTGTGTGTGTCTGTGTGTGTCTGTGTGTGTGTGTCTGTTTGTGTGTGTGTCTGTGTGTGTGTGTGTGTCTGTGTGTGTCTGTGTGTGTCGTGTGTGTGTGTCTGTTTGTGTGTGTGTCTGTGTGTGTGTGTGTGTGTGTTGTGTGTGTGGTGTTGTGTGTGTCTGTGTGTGTCTGTGTGTGTGTGTGGTGCTGTGTGTGTGTGTGTCTGTGTGTGTGTGTCTCTGTGTGTGTGTCTGTGTGTGTGTCTGTGTGTGTGTGTCTGTGTGTGGTGTGTAAGTAAGTCTTCAATTTTAACGTCTTTCCACTTTAAGTGATACCAGACGGCCTAAAATAGGAGACTGAGAGAGAGAGAGAGAGAGAGAGAGGATGAGAGAGAGAGAGAGAGAGAGAGATAGAGATAAATAGATAGATCTACACTGTGTGGTGGCGCATGGGTGTGTATAAGTATGTGTGTGTGTGTGTGTGTGTGTGTGTGTGTGTGTGTGTGTGTGTGTGTGTGTGTGTGTGTTTTTTCTGTGTTTCTGTGTGTGTGTTTTGGGGGATGGGGTCGTTTAATATTTCACGTGTGAAAAGATGTTAAATAAAAGAAGAATTGGCTCATTTGGTAGTGTGCTATAGTATTGTGTTGTACTGTACTGTACTGTACTGTATTGTATTTATCTGCTTTCCCCCCCGGAAAGAGTGCGTCGCCACAAGAGCAGCGCCACCATTATTATTATTTTCTTTTTCTTGTCTCCATGTGCATTTGGTCCCTACCAGTGAGGCTTTCTTTCTATATAATTTTGCCAGGGAAATTTTTGTTGTTGCTGTGAGTTCTTTTCCGTGCGCTAAATGCGTGTTACACACGGAACCTTGGTTTATTGTCTTATCCGAAAGACTACCACCTAGACCACCACTCACGATCTAGTGGATGGGCGTGGTGGGGGTGGGGGTGGGGTGGAAGGGGGGGAAGTTTCGGGCCAAACGGGAATTGAACCACCACACACCTCAAACTCGGACTTTTCTTTTTCTAGGCAGGTGCGTTACCCATGGCCCATCAATCCACATGTAGTCACCTGTAATACCACGATCACACATCCATCCCTCGTTTTCATCTAACCTTTCAATCCAGTATTCTGAAGTTTTGGACACTTGTGTGTGTGTGTGTGTGTGTGTGTGTGTGTGTGTGTGTGTGTGTGTGTGTGTGTGTGTGTGGTGTGTGTGTGTGTGTGTGTGTTTGTGTGTGTGTGTGTTTGTGTGTGTGTTTGTGTGTAAACTTGAATTTGTTAAAACTGTTTGTGATCGGTTGTATGTGTAAGAATAGGCTGAATGCAAACGCTTTGATTTGTTCTTACAAGATAAAGCGCTATATAAATTCCATGTATCATCATCATCATCATCATCGTCATTATTATTATTATTATTATTATTATTATTATTATTATTATTATTATTATTATTGGTGGTGGTGGTGTTGTCATTGTCGTTATCATCATCATCATCATCATCATCATTCATCATCATCATCATATCATCATCATTCAGCATCATCTTATTCATCATCATCATATCATCTCTCATCATCATCATCTCACCACACCCACCACCACCACACCACACCACCACCACCCACTATCACTTCTACTACCTTCTCCCCCTCCTACTACTGCTGCTGTGTACTACTGCTACTACTACTACTATACTACGACTACTACTACTACTCCTATACTACTACTACTACTACTATACTACTCCTATTACTACTACTTACTACTACTACTACTACTCTACTATACTACTACTACTACTTACTACTATACTACAGGCTACTTCTACTATACTGCTGTGTTGCTGCTGCCTGCTGCTGCTGCTGCTGCTAGCGATCTACTACTACTACTACTTTTACTGCTGTATAGTTACTATTACTACTACTATACTTCCACCTTCTCTCCCCTTCTACTACTACTGCCTGTGCTGCTGCTATACTTACTACTACTACTTACTACTACTACTACTACTACTACTACTACTATACTACTACTACGAATCCTCCTCTCCTAGTTCAAGTCAGTCAAAGTCAAAGTCAAAACACTTTAATCATCCAGAAGGGCTATTACAATACTGAAGGCAGATTGATACTCACCAAATATATCAATGGACAAAAAGCTTATTTCATATGGTTTTCAAATAAAATGGTCACGAACACACACACACACACACTCACTCACACACACACAAACCCACCACTTCTCACACACCACACACACACACACACCAACAACTCACAACACACACAACACACACACACACACACAACACCACATACACACTCATACACAAACACACACACACACACACCACACACACGCGCGGCATGCGCACACCACACGCAACGCCCGCACGCACACACATCAATTGTGAACACAATTTTAAACCCATTGGTATCGAAAAGAGACATTAAAAACTTATTTTTACGCACGCATATACGCAGCACGTACACCAGCACGCTACGTGTGTGTGCGAACACGCCCACGCACACCCACACCCATACAACAATTATGATTCATGTTTTAAGAAGTTGACTAACACAGACTTATTTCACACACCCACGCACCCACCCACACACACACACACACACAATTATGTATTGACTACACTCGTAACAATGATAATCAGGCAGATAATTCAGAGAAATGTAAAAACTAGGTAGTCAACATCATTGTGAATTCAGAATTCGAATGCTTACTGGCACAAAAGAATTTCTTTTTCTGTTAGTTTTGCTGATGGGACCTACTGCTGCTTCTGCTATTATCATCATTACTACCACCATCATTACCATTATTATTATCATCATCATTAACACTCTCCACACTCACTCTATGTCTTCAGAGCCAGCTAGCCATGCTGAAAGCAGAGGCAGAACACATCCAGAAACGCTTCCAGTGGAAAGACTCGGAAACTGCCAACCTTCGCCAGGAGCTCTTCGCCGTCAAGCAACGCTTCCACGACTACAAGATCATCGCCTCAGGCCATAGAAAACCCCTTCCTCACACCACCCCCACACCGCCTACCACCACCCCCTGCTCCCTATCCACCCACTCGTCTGTGCTTCGTGCGGCCTACGCGATTCTAACACGTAATTATTTAGCGCACGTAAAATCCACGGCAACAGAGAGTTGTCCCTGGCAAATTCTTAGAACAAAAAGCCCTCTGGGATAGGGGGAAAACAACTACAAGCGCAGAAAAAAAAAAATAAAATAGGGTGTGAAAGGGTGGCGCAGCGCTAAGTGGCGACGCGTTGCCCGCTTTCCGGGAGAGCCGCCCGAATTTCACGAAGAATCGCCGTGACTTAAAGTAAAAATCTGAGCGGCTTGATTTTTGCTTTACAAGATTCAGCGCATTATATTCATTACATTATTATTATTATTATTATTATCTCAATCTGCCGAACAGTCAGCACACCTGTGCATGTCTGAGGGACCTGACGCTTCCCAAGCGACTTTTCCAGGGACGAGGTGGGAGCAGGAGGAGGAGGGAGGAGGCGCATCTTCAAGCTGGAGGACTTGCTTCAGAAGGGTGGGTCGATCGCGAGTAGCTGGGTAGATCGATTTGGACAAAAAACTGTGGTGGACGGGGAAGATACTTACTGGATGAAGACGGGCGGGATGTGAAGGGAGGCTGTCACGTTTGACGATGCTTGATTCGAGAGGCGTGTCATCGTCTGCCAACGGGAGTAGCTCCGTGGGTCTGGGCGGCGGTGCTGCCTCAACAAGAGCCCCCTGTGAAAGGGACAGGGGACGGGCAAAAAGTGGGGGAGGGTGAGCGCAAGCCAAGGAGAGAATGCAAAACCGGTGGTGCCGAATCAAGCGAGGCGTTAAGAGAACAATTGATGGTCCAAATAGAAGTTGTTGTTGTTGTGCTGTTGGTGAGTGTGGGTTGGTGGTGTTGGTGTGTTGTTTTGTTGCTGCTGTTTGGTGGTTTGTTGGTGTGGTGTTGTGCTTGTTGTTGTTGTTGTTGCTGGTGTTGCTGTTGTTGTTGTTGTTCTGCTGCTGTGTGTTGTTGTTGTTGTTGTTGCTGTTGATGTTGTTGTTGCTGCTGCTGTGTTGTTGTTGTTCTTCTTCTTGTCTCTTCTGTCTCTCTCTCTCCTCCATATCCACCTCTCTGTCTCTCTCCCTCTCTGTCTCTGTCTGTTTCCCTACCCCTCCTCTCTCTCTTCCCCACTGTGTGTGTTAGTGCGTGCGTGCGTGCGCGCGCGCGTGTGTGTGTCCCTCTCTGTCTCTCCTTCCCCCATTTCTCTTTCCCTCCCCTCTCTCTCTCTCATCCTTGTAAAACGCAAAACAGTTCAGTTTGTACAGTTCAGTTTGGTCCCTCCCACCCAAATAAAGCAAGAGAAAAAAGAAGAAAGCCGAGAAGCTGTCTGATACATATCATCAGCCCAGTGACTGTATGTACTGTGTTAGCGCTAGTGGTGTGTCTGGCTTTGGCCAAATGTAATACTTCGTTAGTGACTGATCCAAGTGCCAAGACCGACCTAGAACTAGTATCAAAATATTATTCGTTGAATATGTTAATATGTGGAAGTTGTGTTCATCTATATCGAGTTACTTGTGTAAGTGAGTGTGTGAAGGGTGTGTGTGTGGTGTGTGTGTGTGTCGTGTGTGTGTGTGTGTGTGTGTGGTGGTGTGTGTGTGTGTGTGTGTTGCGTGTGTGGGTGTAGTTGTGTGTGGTTTGTGTGTGTGTGTGTGTGTGGGGGAGAGGAGGGGTGTGGGGGCGGTTGTGTTTTATTGTCGTGGTGTGTGTTATAGTGTGTTTGTGTGTGTGTGTGTGTGTGATGTGTGTGTTTTGTGTGTGTGTAGTGTGTGTGTGTGCGCTGCTGCGCGCGCTGCGGGATGTGTGTGTGTGTGTGTGTGTGTGTGTGTGTGTGTGTGTTGTGTGTTGTAGTGAGGGAGAGGGGGGGCGTGGGGGCAGTTGTGTTTTGTGTGTGGTGTGTGTTTTGTGCGTGTGTGTGTGTGCTTTGTGTGTGTGTGTGTGTTGTGTGTGTGTGTATGTTTTTGATGTATGTTTGTGTGTGTATTTGTAGTGTTGTTTGTAGTGTGTGTGTAGTGTGTGTGTAGTGTGTGTAGTGTGTGTGTGCATGCGCGCGCACACGTGCGTGCGTGCGTGCGGTGTGTGCTTGTTGAGCAAATTATAATCAATGAAATGGTATAACGCTGAAATAATTTCTAAACACATTCAGTGCTGAAAATACTTGTGCTTTCAAAAATAAAAAGAAATTGAAATGTCCTATTACGAATATTGTCAATATTTGATATTGTTCCATGAAGCCATCTATGCCAATAAAGACTACAGAGGAATCCAAGCTTCAGTCTCGTGTATTCCTAGCTAATGTTTTGTGGCATCGTTTCATTCCCGTGTCTCGGCTAGAGCTCTGAGATTCACCAATCGTGAGATTTTTGTTTATGCGACCGTTCAACTGGATTAAAAACAAAAAAAAAACACACCATCATGGTTGACGGACGTTATAGCCGAGTGGTTAAGACCGTTCGACTTCAATCCCATAGATCCATGAAGTCGTGGGTTCGAATCTCGGCAGCGTCTGGTGAATTGAGGCTGGGGCTGGAACACTTCGTTGGTGTTCAGTGGTGCCTGTTGTGAGATACCCAATACATAATTATACACAACACCACGTACGAATAGCTCTTTGGATGATGACCTGATAGCTTAATCACTGAGTGGGGGGAGATGGAGGGTGGGGGAGCGGGGGGGGGGGGGGGTAGCCTGAGATTTAGAGCCTTGTGTATGAGCGTATCACTCGTGATCTGACCCGGCCGGTTCGAGCCACCACGGAAGCGCGATTTTTTATAAGGGAATTTTCCCCTGGAGTTAACATCGTGCTGGACTCAATCCCTAAAAGTCCTTTAGAAGATGACTATAATACCGAGACCCTGTGTAGTGAACGCAGGAAGAACATCTTGCGCACACGTTAAAAACCCGGTTCTGCTTTGAGTTGAGTAGAGTAGGCTATGTCATGCCGGTAGGAACGGATGACAATTTTTTTTAAACGCATGCATACTGGGGCTATGTTTAGACACCTTTCCCAAAAGTTGGAATACGGCTACCTTAATGGTGGGCAAAAACGGTCGCAGAACCTACCACCTACCTTGGGTGTGGCATGCAACACAACATCCTTTGCATGACCTTTGCCCGTCAACCTCTAACCCCCAAAGTTTTTGACAGTAATTATCACAGCCTGACGCAAAGGGGAACTGAAAAGGAGGTTCACATGAGTACCAGAGCAACAGGGGTACTGAATCAGAGACTGCTTTTTTTTGCATGATGGTCAATGGTGATGGGAGGTGATGTACTTGATGCTGCTGTGGAAGTTAAAACCAACTTTTGAGACTGGACAACTTGTCAGGGCGCAGGGACTCGTTTAGTTTACACTTGCTACCATGATAATATAATTCCAGCATTCTCAACCAGGCCCAGGAAAGAAATTCCGAACCATGCAGTGTGTGTGTCAGGTGATTTGAGCACTCTCCAATTCGCATTCATAAAGTGGGGTGATGGAAAAAATTGACTGTGTTTAGTTTCAGTCTTCCAAAGAGCAAATTAGCAAACTCATCTTGACAGGACCAAGCCGGAGTAAAATCGAACAACAAACCAACATACAAAAAACCTTCTATTTGATTCTTACAGGGTTCAAACCCTAAACCTTTCAGTCAGAAATCAAATATGCTAACCACTCAGCCACGATGGGTCGAAGTTTTACAACAGTGACACAACAGAAGAACAGCAGTTAAGCCATTAACAATATTTAGTGCTGCAATAAAACTAATAAAAACTGGCCAACATATTTATCTGTGTGAAATTGAGCTGCTCTCCCTGGGAAGAGCGCGTCGCTACAAGAGCAGCGCCGCCCATTATTTATTTTTTATTTTCCTGTCTACATCTGTATTTAGTTTCCTATCAGAGTGACTTTTCTTCCTACATATTTTTTCCAGTGACAACTCTTTTGTTGCCGTAGGTCCTTTTACGTGCACTAAATGCGTTTTGCACACGGGGCTTTCGTTTATTGTCTCATCCGAAAGACTAGCACCAATACCACCACTCACAGCCTAGTGGATGAGGGCAAAGTTTCGGGCACAATCCGGGATTGAAGCCATTCACACATGGTACTGACTCCACTCCCCCAAAAGTGCTTGCGATTTTCGGTTGAGACTATAAACAACTCTCTCTATAACACGTGTGTAAACCGCACGCAGGAAAGCTTGGGCCACGTTAAACCCGTTCCGCTTTTCGGAAGAGTAGGCATTGTGTGCCGGTGGGAACGGATGACAAAGTTTACCAAAACTGCATTCAACGGGAACTGGATGTAAAAAAAACATTACGAGTGCTTATTCCATTAATCTCGAAATAGATTAAATAAATAAACAAACTGGTCTTTCGCTTTTAGGCAGTGTACATAACCTCTAGACCACCATCAATCAAAGTAGCATGCTTAAAAGCCACCCTACCAGTGGGATGCTTAGGCTGAAATTCAAAAATAGTAGGTTTTGGAAAGGACAACACTAGTTGTCTGAGCGTTTCACTTCAAAGAACAACACACACACACAACACACACACACCCACACACCACACACACACACACACCACACAACCACAACACACACCACACACACACACCACACACACACACACACACACACCACACACCACACACACACACACACACACACACTCACACACACACACCGTGAGTACAACTCATTACTAAACTTCTGTCTTCTTAGGTTTTTGTTTGTTTACGTCACCAAAAGTAAGATATATTTTTAATTTTTGGGTTAGAATATTGACGGGGGCTGATTGCCTAATGGATAAGGCGACTGTCTTCTGATCCTTACAGTCCTGAAGACGTGGGTTCGAATCTGGAATGCGCCCCGTCACGTTGCAAATGGGTTGTTGTGAATTTCATGATCTGGCTCGGCCACAGTGTGTGTGTGTAGATGTGTCCTGGTACTACTGCCATTCCTTGAAACTAGAATTCATGCACTTTCTTAGAAATAAATTTAAAAGAAAAGAGTGAGTAGAGAGAGAGAAAATGAGTGGGGAGTAGAGTGGGCCTCCCCCCACTAGGTGAGAGGAAAGTAAGGAGATTATTGGCGGGTATAGTGGTCACAGTAGAGGGGAAATTATGAGGAGGAGTAGAGTAGAGGCGGACTACGGGGAGAGTGGCTAGAGGGAGATGTGGGGAGGAGTAGAGTAGCGGGAGACTGTGGGGCAGAGTAAAATTTTTTTAAGAGTAGAGGTAGACTGTGGGGAGAAGTAGAGTAGAGGAAGGACTATGGGGAAGCAGAGGGAGAACCTGTGGGGAGCGTATCGTAGAGGAAAGGACTATAGGGAACGCAGAGGGAGACTACGGGGAGAGTATGGGGGAGTAGAATTAGAGGGAGGTTATGGGGACATATCGGGGAGTGTACGTAGAGGGAGGACTATGGGGAGAGTACAAGTAGAGGGAACTTGGGGAGAGAGATAGATAGATGGGAGACTCGGGGAGAGTAGAGTGAGAGAGATTTATATAGTAGCGACAGTTATGGGGAGAGTAGAGGGAGACTTCGGGGAGAAGAGACGGAGAGAGAGGGAGAGGAAAGAGAGGGAGGACTACGGGGAGAGACATGAAGGGGAGGACTACAGGGAGAGTGAGTAGAGGGGTAATTATATTAGTAGGAGTAGAGACAGATGGGGAGAGGAGGAGTAGAGGGAGACTCCGGGGAGATGTAGAGTAAGAGGGAGATGTGGGAGTAGACATGGAGAGAAGGAGTGGAGAAGGCAGAGCGACATATAGAGAGAGCAGAGAGACACTATGGGGAGATGTTAGGTAGAGGGAGACTACGGGGAGAGACATGAGATGAAGGAGAGGAGAGCGAGCGACATATTATAGAGAGAGCAGGGGACACTATGGGGAGAGAGAGTATAGAGGGAGACTATGGGGAGTACCGGGAGAGTAGAGGGAGAGTAGAGTAGAGCAGCGGAGCTATGGGGAGAGGAGAGTTGATGGATACTACAGGGAGAGGGAGGAATACGGGGAGGAAGGAAAAGTATAGAGTGAAAGTATGTTGTAGATGTAGAGGGAGACCATGGGGAGATATGCGACACCCTTGCAGAGGGAGACCATGGGGGGACTATGAGTAGAGAAGAGGGAGGCCATCGGGAGAGGAGAAGAGGGAGAGAGATAGAGTAGAGGGAGACTATGGGGAGAGGAGAGTAGGAAAGGAGGGAGAGTTAGAGTATAGGGGAGACTATGGGGAGATAAGTATAGGGACGAGGAGAGTATAGGGATTACCTTATGGGGGAGAGAGTAGAGAGTAGAGGAAGAGTTAGATGGAGACTATGGTGAGAGAAGAGGAGAGGACGAAGTTAGATTAGAGGAGAGGGAAACTACGGTTTGAGTGTAGCGGAGAGGGAGAGTTCGGGGAGCATAGTGGAGAGTGAGAAACGGGGAGAGTTGAGGTGAGGAGAGACTACGGGGAGCGGAGGGAGAGGGAGGGGACTATGGGGAGGAGGAGAGTATGGAGTGGAGAAGGATACAACGGGGAGTGTAGAAGAAGGAGAGGAGGAGAAGAGAGAGGAGTTGGAAGAGTGAGAGGGAGAGAGAGAGGAGGAGGAGGGGAGAGAGAGTGGAGCGAAGGGGAGGTTGATGTAGAGAGGAAGGAGGTAGAGGAGGAGAGAGGAGGTGAGTGAGAGGAGAGTCGAGAAGAAAAGGAGAGAGAAGAGAGAGGAGTAGAGAGGAAATGAGAGAGGAGATGAGGAGGGTGTTGTGAGAGACGAGTGATGGAGAGAAGAGAGTAACAGAGGAAGAGAGAGTGAAGAGGAGACGAAAAGAGAGAGAGTGAGAGAGTATGAGAGGAGGAGGAGCAGAGAGATGAGTGGAGAGTAAGAGAGTGTGAGGAGTATGATAGAGAGTGAGAGAGAGAGTGAAGAGAAGAGGAGAGAGGAGGAGAGAGGAGAGGAGAGAAAGGAAAAAGGAGAGGAGGAGGAGGAGGGAGAGAGAGAGAGTGGAGGAGAGAAGAAGAGTGGAGAGTTGGAGGAGAGAGGTGAGAGGAGAGGGAGAGTAGGAGAGAGAGTAGAGGAGAGTAAGAGATGGAGGAGAGGGAGGAGAGTGAGAGAGGGAGAGAGAGAGAGTGGAGATGGGGAGGAGAGGAGGGGGAGTTGGAAGAGTAATGAGAGAGGTTGAGGAGGTGAGGAAGTGTTGAGGAGAGAGAGAGATGAGAGATGTCGGCGAGAGTAGGAGAGAAGAGTAGGGGAAGAAGTAGAGGATGTAGATGAGAGAGAGAGGGGGGAGATGTGAGTAAGAGTAGTGAGTGAGAGTCGAGAGAGTGAGAGGAGAGTCGAGAGGATAGAGTAGAGGTGAGAGGAGGAGTGGAAGGGGAGAGAGAGAGGGGGGGAGAGAGTGGAAGAGAGAGGAGAAGAGAGGGGAGAGAGGTGAAGTGGAAGAGGAGGAGAGTGGAGGGGGAGAGTGCAGGAGGAGGGAAGAGGGTGAGAAGAGTGGTGTGAGGAGAGAGAGAACGGAGAGGAAGAGGAAGGGGAGAAGATGAGGGGAGGTGGAAGGGAGATGAGAGGTGTGAGTGAGTGAGAGGGAGAGAGTGAGAGAGAAGAGGGAGAGAGAGTAGAGAGAGAGAGTAGAGAGAGTGAGGGAGAGAGGGAGGAGAAGGAGAGGTGGAGAGAGAGGTGAGAGAGATGAGGAGTGAGGGTAGGAAGAGAGGAGAGCGAGAGGCGGGAGAAGGGAGAGAGGGCGGTGAGTAGTGAGTGTTGAAGAAGTAGGGAGAGCGAGTGGGGAGAGAGGAGAGAGAAGAGTGAAGAAGTGGAGGAAGAGGAGAGTGGAAGGAGAGATGAGAGAGAGAGAGAGAGAGTAGAAGAGAAGGAAGACAAAGGGGAGAGTAGAGTGGAGGGAGACTTACGCGGAATGGAGAGTAGAGGGGAGATACAGAGAGAGGAGAGTGAGATACGGATTGGAGTAGAGTAGATGGAGACTACGGTAACAGTAGAGGAGAGGGAGACTTCGGGAGAGAGGATAGCGAGGGAGACATTGGGGAGAGTAGATGAAAGGGAGGCTACAGGGGAGATTAGAGGGAGAGTAAGTTGGAGGAGAGGAAGATACGGAATGTAGAGTAGATGGCGACCATGGATCGAGTAGATGAAAGGGAGACCGCCGTGGAGAGAAGTGGGAGAAGGAGAATACGGGGAGAGTGGAGGAGAGGAGAGGGAGACTTCGGTGAACGTAAAGTAGAGGGAGACTGCACGGAGAGCAGAAGGGAGACTACACGGAGGTAGACTACGGGGAGAGGAGAAGGAGACTACGGGGAGAGTGGAGTAGAGGGAGACTACGGGGTGAGTAAAGGAGGGAGACTACAGGGAGAGGAGAGGAGAATGAAACTACTGGGAGAGGAGAGCCGAGGAGAGGGAGAGACTATGGGGAGAGGAGAAGAAAGACTACTGGGAGGGCGAGGGCGAATATTTGGAGAATAGAGGAGAGGGAGAGTACCGGGGAGGTTGAGGAGAGGTGAAGAGGGATAGACTACAGGTGGGGAGAGGAGAGGGAGACTACAGGAGATTGAGAAGAGTAGAGGAGACTACGGGGAGAGGAGAGGGGACTACGGGGAGAGTAGAATAAGAGGGAACGGACTACAGGGAGAGCAGAGAAGAGGGAGATCCGTGGCGGTAGAGTAGAAGAGATACGGGGAGTGTAGAGGAGAGGGAGACTACAGGGAGAGAGAGTAAGGCGAGGAAGAGGATGAGGGAGGGACAAACGGGGAGAGTAGGAAGGACAGAGATTACAGGGAAAGTAGGAAATAGCAGGGGGAGAAAAGAGAGGAGACTACAGGGAGAGGAGAAGGAGAAGGTGACTACGTGGAGAGGAGAGGGAGACTACGGGGAGAGTAGAATAGAGGAAGACTACAGGGAAAGTTGAGAAGAGGGAGACTACAGTTAGAGAAGAGGAGAGGGAGACTTCGAGGAGAGTAGATGGAGACTACAGGGAGAGTATAGGAGAGGGAGACTACACGGAGAGTAGAGAGAGCTACTAGGAGAGTAGAGGAGACTACGGCGAGGGATGAGGAGAGGAGAGAAAAGGGGAAGAGTAGAGGTAGAACAGAGGGGGGGGACTTACAGGGACAGGAGAAAAGAGAGGAGACTAAGGGAGAGTAGAGGGAGACTACAGGGAGCGGAGAGGGGAGACTATAGGGTGCGGCAGTGGAGACTACGGGAGAGTAGAGTAGAGTGCGATACGGGGAGAGTAGAGTAGAGAGAGACAACAGGAGAGTAGAGTAGAGGAGAGACTACAGGGAGAGGTGAGGAGAAAACAGGGAGGAGAGTAGAGTGAGGGAGGACTAGGGAGAAGTAGAGTAGAGTGAGACAACCGTGGAGAGTGAGTTAGAGTAGAGGGAGAACACGAGGAGGTAGAAAAAAGGAGAGAATTTCTGGGAGATTAGAGGGAGAGAGGAGAACTACAGGGAGAGTAGAGGAGAGGGATACTACGGGGGAGAGTAGAGTAGAAAGGAGACTACAGAGGAAGGGAGGTAGTATACGAGGAAAGGAGAGGGGTCTACGGGGTGGGGAGAGTAGAGGGACCTATGGATAGAGTAGAAGAGAGGGAAATACGGGGAGAAAGTAGAAGACAGGGAGGTGTATAGGAGGGAGAGACTACGGGAAAGATTAGAAGAGTGGAGACTTCGGGGAGAGTAGAGGAGAGGAGACGGAGAGGAGAGGACATTGAGAAATGCGAGGTGAGAGGGAGACTACGTTGAGGAGTAGATGGAGAGGGAAACTACGGGGAGAGTAGAAAAGAGAGGGGAGACTACGGGGAGATTAGAAGAGAGGGAGACTACGGGGAGAGAAGAGGAGAGGGAGACTAGAGGGAAAGTAGAAGAAGGGAGACTATCGGGAATGGAGAGTGAGACACAGGCAGGGGAGAGGGAGACGGAGAGGAGAGGACATTGAGACGCGGGATTGGGAGACTTACGTGAGGCGTAGAGGAGAGGGAAATACGGGGAGGTAGAGAGGGAGACTCGGGGTGTATAGGAGAGGGAGACTACGGGGGAGAGTAGAGGAAGATGGCGAGTACGGGAGAGTAGAGGACAGGGAGGGCTACGGGGAGATTAGAAGAGAGGGAGTACGGGGAGAAACAGAGAGGGGGACTACGGGAGAGAGAGGGGAGAGTACGGGAGAGTAGAAGGACAGTGAGAAATCGGGGAGATTAGAAGGAGGGAGACTTACGGGGAGAGTAGAGGACAGGGAGGACTACGGGAGGAGAGTAGAGAGGGAGACTACGGAGTGTTAGGGATAGGGAGACTACAGGGAAACAGTAGAGAGAGCTACTGGGAGAGTAGGGGAGATCGGGCGAGGGAAGCGGAGAGAAGAGGGAGAACCGGGGTGAGTAGAGAGACAGAGACTACGGGAAGTAGAAAAGAGGGGGAGAAAAAAGAGAGGGAGGGACTACAGGAGAGGAGAGGGATTCTATAGGGGAATCGAGGAGTGGGAGACTACAGGGAGGTAGAGTTAGGGGAGACTAACAGGGAGAGGTTATGGAGAATGCGGGGAGGAGAGGGGAGAGTAGTGGAGGAGTAGAGGACGGTCCATGGGAAAAGTAGGAGTGGAGCTACGGAGAGAGGAGAGAGAGATTATGGAGAGAGTAGTGGAGAGAAAAAGACTGAGGGGAGGGAGACTAGGGGAAAGTTAGACGAGAGGGAGACTACGGGGAGAGTTAGAGGGACAGGTGAGAATCCGGGGATGTATAGGAGAGGGAGACAACGGGGGATAGAGGACAGTGAGAGAATACGGGGAATGTATAGGAGCGGAGATTCGGGGAGAGTATAGAGGAGAGGAGGTAGGGAGAGAGAGGACAAGGAGACTACGGTGGAGGGAGTTTACAAGAAAGAGAGGTAGATTACAGGGTATGGTGAGGGAGACTACAGGCAGAGGGGAGGAAAGGGAGAGTACAGGGAGAGGAGAGGGGAGGGAGACTACGGGGAGAGGAGAGGGAGAGTACGGGGAGAGTAGAGGGAGTCCACGGGGAAAGACGATGGAAAGAGGAGAGGGAGACTACGGGAGAGTTAGAGGAGAGGGAGAGTACGGTGAGAGTAGAGGGAGACTACGGGGAGAGGAGAGGGAGACTATCTGGAGAGTAGAGGAGAGAAAGACTACAGGAAGAGTAGAGGAGAGGAGACGGAGAGGAGAGGAGACGGAGAGTACGGGGAGAGTAGAGGGAGTCCATGGGGAAAGTAGAGGGAGACTACGGAGAGAGGAGAGGGAGACTATAGTCTACTCTCCACGTAATCCTATGGCCATAATGAAACATAATATTATGATGTGCCTTTTGCCTTGCCTTGATTTCTTCCATCCATTCTCTCTCTCTCTCTCTCTCTGTCTGCCTGCCTGTCTGTCTATCTATTACCTATCTATCTAATTATCTATCTTATTATTCTATTATCTATCTATCTCTCTATTAATCTATCTATCTATCTATCTATCTATCTATCTATCTATCTTCTTATCTATCTACCTATCTACCTCGCTATCTCTCCCCTCTCTCTTCTGTTTGTTACTCCTCTGTCTGTCAGTCTGTCTCTGTCTGTCTGTTGTCTTCTCCCTATGTCCTCTGTCTCTGTTTCTCGCTGTCTTTCTGTCTGCTGTCTGTCAGTTGTCTGTCTGTTCTCTCTCTCTCTCACTCTCTCTCTCTCTCTCTTTCTCTCTCTCTTTTATTCTTTCTTCTAGTTTCCATTTAATTATTGAAATTAACTTTTCTTGAACTTCATTCATTTTGTCTTTATATATATGTGTGTATATGTATATATGTATATATATGTTTATAGATAGATAGATATATATATATCATATATATATAAATATTATATATATGTATATATATATATTATTATTATATATATATATATATGTGTGTGTGTGTGGTGTGTATGTGTGTGTATATATGTGTGTGTATATGTATGTGTATGTGTATGTATGTATATATATGTATATATATGTGTATATATATATATATACATATACACACATATATATAAAGACAAAATGATGAAGTTCAAGAAAAGTTATTTCAATAATGTAAATGGAAAATATATGTGTATATATATATTTCGTCCGTTCCATTTAGCGTGTCTTGGGCAAAAGTAGCCTGGCGGCGCCCATATCTCTCCAGGCGTGATTTTTAAGTTGGGTTGACTCCCCACATGTCACAGGTGGTACCGGGGTACATGGTTTACGGTAGCAGAGGACACTCGACTGGACATTGGCTGGGCTCATGTCAACTGTTGCCAGCAATCACCACAAGATCACTCTCAGCTGAAAAGAAACTGGAGACAGTTGACCATTTAAGTACCTTGGAGCCATCATATGTGAGGGGGATCGAAGACCGAAATCCTAGCAAGAGCGGCACATCAGAGCAGCAAATGGCACAAGACTGAAGAACATATGGAGAGACGAAACATCCTCTCGGAAACCAAGGTAAGTACTAACGCGCTTGTCACCTCAAATCATGCTTTACGCATGTGAGGGATGGACACTGAACGCAGAACATACTAAGGAGGATCCAAGAGTAGAAATGAGATGCCTCTGAAGGTCCTTGGCATTCATACAAGGGACCATGTCACCAACAATGAAGTCGCAGAATGATCCATCAACAGGTGCGGACTATGAAGACCTACTGAACACGGCGAAAACAGAGGAAAACTCAGATGGTATGGGACTTAACACGTCAGAACGGACTTGCAAAGACCAATCCTGCAAGGATAACAGTTCCAAGGGGAAGAGAAGACGGAGGGGCCAGAACAGAGGAGGACAGGGGCCGACGACATTTTCATGATTGGACAGGGGAGGATTCAGTGTCACCCAGGCACTCGCCCACGACCGTGCAAACTGGAGCAGCTGGTCCACCGCTCGTCCACCATGCAGCGCCCCTACATCCTGGGCGGGGTTACGGGACCAGTGAACAGTGATATATATATATCTATATATATTTATATATATATATACATATGTTTTGTTGTGTGTAGTGTGTTGAGTGTGTGTGTGTATGTGGTGTGTGTGTGTGTGTGTGGTGTGTGTGTGTGTGTGTGTGTGTTGTGTGTGTGTGTGCTTTATGGAAATTAATTAGCCGTTGCTATCCCTTGCTTGCTTATTCCTTGTTTAGTTTACTTAAAAAATTATATTTTTCATAATGAAATTAGATTGGGATGAGTTTGCATGGAAAGTTATCATCAATGTATGTATTTTTTCTTTCTTTTTTTCTATTCTTCATGTCTTTGTATTGCACCGTAATTACTTTCGATTTTTTCCAGAGGCTGGATGTAAAAACAAGCTATTGTTATGGACATTTTCTATTACCCTCTATAAATAAAATTTGTCATTTGTTCATTTGTAGTCCCTCTCCTTCCTCTTGTCTCCCCGTAGCCGTGGTCTACCTGTCCTTCCTGCTCCCCGTAGTCTCCCTCTCCTATACACTCCCGATTGTCTCCTCTTACTCTCCCCGTAGTGTTCCTCTCCTCTATCTCTCCTGTAGTCTCTCTCCCTCTAATATCCCTGTATTCTCTCTTTTTTCTCCTCTCCTCGTAGTCTCTCTTTTCTTATCTTCCTGTAGTCTCTCTCTATCTACTCTCCGTAGTCTCCTCACCTCTCCCTGTGTCTATTTCCCCGTTTTCTCCCTCTCCTAGTCCTCGCCGTAGCTCTACTCTCCTTCCTATACTCTTCCCTGTAGTCTCATCTCCTATTCTCTCACTGTAGTCTCCATCTCACTCTCCTCGAAGTCTCTCTATGCTCTAAACTGTAGTCTCCTCTTCGCAACTTTCCCTGTAGTTCTTCTCTATTCTTACTCTCACCGTAGTCTCTCTCTCTCCACGTAGTCACCTTCTCTTCTACTCTCTCCGTAGTCTCCCTCTCTCTACTCTTCCCGTAGTCTCCTTCTCTCTCCCGTAGCTCCCTCTCCTCTCCTCTCCCGGTTAGTCTCCCTCTACTCATTCTCTCCTGTAGTCTCCTCTCCTCTTCCTAGTCTCCCCCTCTCCTCTCTCCCTTGTTCCCTCTCCTCTTACTCTCCCGATTACTTCCCTCTCCTCTCCCCACTGTGTCTCCTCCCCTCTACCCTCCCCGTAGTTCCCTCTCTCTACCTCCCGTAGTTCCCTTCTCCTCTCCCCATAGTTCCCTCTCCTCTCCTCTCCCAGGTAGCTTCATTCTCCTCTACTCTCCCTGTAGTCTCCCTTTCCTTTATTCATCGTATATATAATAGTGGGAGTCTCCCTCTGCTCTCCGTAGTTAGTCTCCCTCTCCTCTCCTCCATTTCCCGTAGTCTCCCTCTCTCTCTCCACTCTCCCCGTAGTCTCCCTCTCTTCCTCCACCCTCCGTTGTCTCCCTCTCCTCTCCTCCACTTTCCCGTAGTTTCTTCTCATTCTCTCACGTAGTCTCCCTCTCCTCTCTCTCCTGTAGTCTCCTCTACTCACTTCTCTCCCGTTGTCTCCCTCTCCTCTCTTTGTGTGTGTGTGTGTGTGTGAGTGTGTGTGTGTGTGTGTGTGGTGTGTGTGGTGTGTGATGTGTTTGTGTGTGTGTGGTTTGTGTGTGTGTTTGTGTGTAAACTTGAATTTGTTTAAAACTGTTTGTGATCGGTTGTATGTGTATGTATAGGCTGAATGCAAACGCTTTGATTTGTTCTTACAAGATAAATGCGCTAGAGAAATAGTCCGTTGTCTCATCATCATCATCATCATCGTCTTATTATATTATTATTAGTATTATTATTATTATTATTATTATTATTATTATTGGTGGTGGTGGTGTTGTCATTGTCGTTAATCATCATCATCATCATCATCATCATTCATCATCATCATCATATCATCATCATTCAGCATCATCTTATTCATCATCATCATATCATCTCTCATCATCATCATCTCACCACACCCACCACCACCACACCACACCACCACCACCCACTATCACTTCTACTACCTTCTCCCCCTCCTACTACTGCTGCTGTGTACTACTGCTACTACTACTACTATACTACGACTACTACTACTACTCCTATACTACTACTACTACTACTATACTACTCCTATTACTACTACTTACTACTACTACTACTACTCTACTATACTACTACTACTACTTACTACTATACTACAGGCTACTTCTACTATACTGCTGTGTTGCTGCTGCCTGCTGCTGCTGCTGCTGCTAGCGATCTACTACTACTACTACTTTTACTGCTGTATAGTTACTATTACTACTACTATACTTCCACCTTCTCTCCCCTTCTACTACTACTGCCTGTGCTGCTGCTATACTTACTACTACTACTTACTACTACTACTACTACTACTACTACTACTATACTACTACTACGAATCCTCCTCTCCTAGTTCAAGTCAGTCAAAGTCAAAGTCAAAACACTTTAATCATCCAGAAGGGCTATTACAATACTGAAGGCAGATTGATACTCACCAAATATATCAATGGACAAAAAGCTTATTTCATATGGTTTTCAAATAAAATCCCCCAATGTCTCCCTCTACTACTCCCTGTAGTCTCCATCTCCTCTCCCCGAAGTTTCCCTCTCCTCTCCCCGAAGTCTCCCTCTCTCTTACTGTTACCGTAGTCTCATCTACTCTACTCCATCCGTAGTCTCCTCTCCTCTCTCTGTAGTCTCCCTGTCCTACGTTCCGCGTAGTCTCCCTCCACTCTACTCTCCCCGTTAGTCTCCCTCTCCTCTCCTCTCCCCTTTGTCTCCTTCTCTTCTACTCTCCCCGTGGTATCCTTCTCCTCTCCCCTACTCTCCTCTCCCCATAGTCTCCCTCTCCTCTCCCCGTAGTCTCCCTCTCCTCTACTCTCCCCGTAGTCTCCCTCTCCTCTCCTCTCCCCGTAGTCTCCCTCTCCTCTACTCTCCCCGTTTTCTCACTCTCCTCTATGCTCCCCGTACTCTCCCTCTCCGCTACTCTCACCGTAGTTTCCCTCTCCTCTAATCTACTCGTAGTCTCCCTCTCTTCTCCTCTCCCTGTAGTCTCCCTCTCCTCTTCTCTCCCCATAGTCTCCATATACTCTCCTCTACTCCTCCTGTAGTCTCCCTCTTTCCTACTCTCCTCTCCCCATAGTCTTCCTCTATTCTACTGTACCCGTAGTCTCCCTAAACTCTCGTCTCCCTATAATTTTCTCCCCATAGTCTCCTTCTGCTCTACTCTCCCCTCCCCTCCCACTAATCTGCTTTACTCTCTCACTACTCTCCCTGTAGTCTCCCTCTTCCCTACTCTACTCTCCCCATAGTATCATTCTATTCTACTCTACGCGTAGTCTCCCTAAACTCTCCTCTCCCTATACTTTTCTCCCCATACTCTCCCTCTACTCTCCCACTAATCTGCTCTACTCTCTCTAGTCTTCCCATAGTCTCCTCTCCTCGTAGTCTCCCTTTGCTTTACTCTCTGCTCTCCCAGCGTCTCCTCTGCCTTACTCTCCCCATAGTCTCCCCATCACTCATCACTCCCCCCATAGTTTCCCCTACCCTACCTATTATCTCCCTCTACTCTCCCCGTAGTCTCCCTCTGCTCTACAATCCTCTCCCCATAATTTCTCTACTCTCCCCGTAATATCTCCCTCTCCCCTACTTTCCTCACCCCATAGTCTTCTATCCTCTCTCCGTACTCTCCCCGTAGTCTCATCTCTCCCCGTAGTCTCCCTCTATTGTACTCTCCCCGTAGTCACCCTCTACTCTCTAGTTCCCCATAGTCTCCCTCTGCTCTCCTCACCCCTCCCATACTCTCCCTCTGCTCTACTCTCCCCTCTCCCCATAGTCTCCCTCTGCTCTACTCTCCCCATACTCTCCTCTCCCCTCTCCCAATGTGTCCCTATGCTCTACTCTCCCCATACTCTCCTGTCCCCGTACTCTCCCCATAGTATCCATCTACTCTACTCTCTCCTCCCCATAGTCTCCCTTTGCTCTACTACTCTCCAGTAGTATCCCTCTACTATCCCCATGGTCTCCTTCTGATCTACTCATAGTCTCCCCATGGTCTCCCTCTGCTCTACTCATGGTCTCCCTCTGCTCATAGTCTCCCCATGGTCTCCCTCTGCTCTACTCATAATCTCCCCATGGTCTCCCTCTGCTCTACTCATGGTCTCCCTCTGACCATATCTCCCCATGGTCTCCCTCTGCTCTACTCATAGTCTCCCCATGGTGTCCCTCTACTCTACTCATGGTCTCCCTCTGCTCTACTCAGAGTCTCCCCATGGTCTCCTTCTGCTCTACTCATGGTCTCCCTCTGACCATATCTCCCCATGGTCTCCCTCTGCTCTACTCATAGTCTCCCCATGGTCTCCCTCTACTCTACTCATGGTCTCCCTCTGCTCTACTCATAGTCTCCCCATGGTGTCCCTCTACTCTACTCATGGTCTCCCTCTACTCTACTCATGGTCTTCCTCTGCTCTACTCAGAGTCTCCCCATGGTCTCCCTCTACTCTATCATAGTCTCCCTCTACTCTATCTAGTTCT
>CM054157.1:50417022-50464522 GCA_028751875.1 Rapana venosa
GAAAGGGGGGAGAAAAAGAGTAGAGGGAACTATGGAGAGAGTGATCTTTGGGAGACAAAAAGGGGAGAATAGGGCGAGGGGGTTGGGGAGAGTAAAGGGAGAGAGGAAGACAGAAAAAAACTTTTGGAGGAACTTTGAGATAGAGGGAGCCAAAGGGAGAGTTTTGATGTGCATTTCTAGGGGTCACTTAAGACTTTTTAAAATTTTGCAATGAGTAACTCAAAAAAATTTCCCCAGTTTTCAATGGGTGGGTGTGTGTGGTTTGGAATTTGGGCTTCATCCCCGTACGTTATCCTACGTTTATACGGTGTTCCCCATGGGGAACCTGCCTGTCCTTTAAGACTTACTCCTTCGGGAAATTTGTCGGGGAATTCCCCCTTTGTTTCTGCCGGTCCTTTTTCTTCTGTGCCCTCTTTCGTTCGTTTAAACCCTTCTTTTTGGGAAAAAGACTTAAAAGATAAAACTCTGTCCCTCATAAAAGTGACATGCACGGGGCTTGAGTCAGGGCTTAACGGAAATGCAACGAAATTTTTTGTTGTTGACAGATATAGTTGTGGGGTTCGATGAAAAAAGGAATTATTAGATTAGTACAATTGTCAGGGGGTTTGAGTATTGTCAAGAACATACAACTCCCCAATCAAACCTGACAAGAGCATAATAAAAGGGGAAAAGCAGCAAATCAAGAGTCCCTCGCCTTTACCATAGGGGGAAGAAGTAAAAGAGGCATCCGCAGTTTACCAGTGGGAAACCCCCCAGGAGCAGACAAATCCCAGCAGAGCGCTCAAGCTTGGTTGCGAACACCATCGCACATGTTCGGCTATCGCAAAGTTTTGGGGAGAAAAAAACAGGGCCCAAACAAAAGGGACAAATCACTTATACCCTGCCCAAGAAGGGGAATTTACGTAAAAGCCAAAACTATGAAAAAATCCCCTATCGCCACGCCAGCAAGACATGCTAAAAGTTTTTTTTGAATGATCAAGAAGGGGCGAAGAAAAACCTTGAAAGGGGGCAAGCGGGGTTTCAGGGCAGGCGGACACAATCGAACGATTTTTAACTGCCACATCCTGAGGGGAAAAACTCTTCAACATAAAGGGGGACTTTCCAAAAATTTCATCGACTTCAAAAAGGCTTTCGACAGAGTATGGCACGAAGGCCTGTGGCGGCCCCTCAAATTTTGCATTGAAGAAGGACTAGTCAAACCATTCAGCACATACACCCGCAAGCAGGCAGCCTGAACAACAGGTCGGAGACATTTCAAAACCACATTTGGGGACGACAAGGATGCCTGTTATCTCCTCCGTTTAATTGTTCGGGAAAACATTAGAGAGAGACCCTCCATGACTTCCCTTCCATCTCCATTGGGGGGGCAGACCCCTCAACAACTTGCGGTTTCCCGATGACTTGACCTAGGGGGGAAGTAACACAGAGCTGCAAGATCTTCCCCAACTTGAGAACAAGCGGAGCATATGGGAGGGGTGACTCGGAAAAAGTAAAGTTTTGTGAAAGCACGAAACGCCACTGCTAAATTTAAAATGAACGGCCAGCAACTGGAGGAGGAAAAGGGCTTTTAAAACCCTTTGACCTACCTACAAAGGACGGGTGATCGGACAAAATCAAAGCAACTACCCAGGGCACATTTTCCCTGACAAAACTCACCCCTTTTTGAAAAGAAAAAGAGTCATTTCCCAACAAATAAAGCTTACAAACCCCTAATTCGACTATCCGGGGTGTACGGAAGTAAAACCGGGACTTTACTGCTAAACAGAAAAGGGGCGAACCCAGTCATTTAAAAAAAACCCATAAAAAACCTTTTGGCTATCCTAAGAGAACGAAAGCCCAATGAATTTGTCAAGAGTCAAATAAACGGCTGGCGGGTTCACAGGAACCCTTCTCACATCGTAAAGAAGAAAAATTGACATGGTTCACCCACGTCCCCGTCAAAAACACTCTCCCAAAAAATATGGGGAAACCTCGAAGGTGGCAGAAAGGGGGGAAGACAGAAAAAGTCATGGAGGGAAACATCGGGAATGGCCGGATGACTGCCCGGGCATCTGCGCAAGCCGGGACCGAGATGGGGGAGGAGGCTTCCACGGCATCGTTTTTGTCCCCCCCACGACCCCCAAAGGGTCCGGGGGAATGATGATGTGATGAAAATTGTGACGGGCATTGATTATCTCCCGTGTCAGAGTCCTGTCCAGCTTCGTTTTTCAAAATTTGGGGAAACCCCTGTGAATTGGGGGACACTGTGTTTCTTTTTGCTGGTGGGATTTAGACCTTCTGTTGAAATCGCTGGCCCATGCTTTTAAAAAAAAAAAAATTTAAAAAAAAGTATGGTTTTTATATAGTGCTGAATCTTGTAAACAAAAATCTAGCGATCAGTAACTTTATTTTGCGTGTGTATGGGGTTTTTAAAATTTTTGCATCTTTTTCCCCCGGATACAATTGCCTTTTTTCGAACAGCGGAACGGTTTAACATGTGCCCCAAGAGTTCTGATGGTTCGCACACGGGGCCTGGGTTTTAGTCTCACCCGAAGGACTTTACATTCAGTTCGATTTTTTTTGTCAAAGGGGGAAAAGAAAAGGCGAGGCTGGGAATCGAACCAAAAACCCTCAGGGTTTACTTGTTGGAGGCAAACTTTTAAACCACCCTGCCATTTTCCTTTCCCTTAGGATTTTACAACTTTGCTGGTAGATATACATTCCACTGTGTAGAAAATAGCTGGAAGGTTTAAAAGGGTGGGTGAATGCTTTTATCACTTGCTGACTTTGGAAAATCTAATCTCTGAGTCCCCTTCAACCTTAGAACAATCTTATAGATTTGTTGCTGGTGATGGCACCCTTAAAACTTGAAAACTGAAAACCATCTGGGCAATGAACACGAGACTTTTTGTGCAGGGGCCAAATAATAATTATCTCTTGGAACTTTGTGTCATGTCTGCTTAAACCATGCGCTTTCCACATTCAAACTTTTATGGGGGGGTTCCGGGCCGAATGGTATCTTGGGGTTTTGTTATCCTTTGCCTAAAGTATGGGGTACTTGCAGATTTCCTCTCTGCTTCTGTGCAGTAATTTTTTAAATTCATTCTAAACGGGAAATGTCTTGGCAACAAGAAAAATTTGTTAATGCTGTGGTGTGACTTCACCTTACAGCAGCAAGTTTAAACAAAAAAAAAAAAAAAAGGGAAAAGGGCTTTCCCAAAACCCTACTACGTGGTCTTGGCGGCGAGGTGCCCCAGAGACCTCAATTCTCTAGGGCGAACCCACTTTTCCTCGCTGTCCTTTCCCCTGTCCCAAAAAAGGGGCCAGGACCTTTTTACAACCGGGGCTGTACAGAACCCTAAGGTGCAGGGAGGTCACCTATCTATTTATCTATTTTTTTTCCCCAAGGAAAAGGTAAGCACTTATTTTGTTTTTTTACATCCCCCCCGTGTCTTGGGGTTTGAAAATTCTGTCATCTGTTCCCCCCGGCACACAATGGCCTATTTTTTCCCGAAAAGGGGAAAACGTTTTAAAGTGGCCAAGTTTTCTGGTGCGTTTGACACAGGGCCTCGTTTTTAGTCTCATCTAAAGGATTTTGGGATTGGGTCGACTATCCACCCAGTGCTGCTTGACCTTTGTGGGGAGAGCCAGTGCTCTGCCCCTTGAGTTGTTTGTTTTACAAGATTCAGCGCTTAAAAAATTCCATATATTTCGGATTTTTTTGGTGTGGCAAGTTGGAATGAGTGGCAGGGAGGCAAATCTACAGTGTGTAACAAAATTTATCAATAAAGCAAATAAAAATAGCCCCCCCCCCCCCCCCCCCCACTCTTTTCCCAAAAAAAAAACACACCATAAAACAAACCAAAAAAGAACTCAAACATATATAAAACCCCTCCCAAAAAAAACTAAAAACCAGCAGAAACCCTTCCAAAATACCAAATAAAAACAAAACAAAAAAAACCCCCAAAAAAAGAATCCCACAACCAAAAATCCAAACAATAAATTTTTTCCCTTTCCCCTAAAAAAACTGCACCCCCACAACCCACACACACTGACAAAAACCCCAAAAAACTTTCAAAGTTCATTGTAAGACGTGTTAAAAAAAAACAGCAAACTGATTTTTTTTTTAACCCAAACCCCACACTTTTCATAAAAACCGTTTTAAAAAAACGGTGTCCATCCACGAATAGATACTGGATAAAACATCACACATGCACATACACGCAACTGAACAATTTTTGAAAAAAAAACATCTTTTTTGTACATACTGGTTTAAGCTACAGTCACTTATCCAGGGCTTACTCCAAAAAGGACCAAAATTAACAAACGTTCCAACGTTTAAAACCCATGTAAAAAATTTCAAACCCCAAACACCCCAAAATTTCAGATGAAAAATCACCAATTAAGGGGACACTGAAACAGGAACTAAAAAATCCAAAAGGCCTTGTTCTTCTTCTTCTTCTTCCTTTTTTGTTTGTTTCCCCCGGGGGGGGTTTGACATTGATGACCCTTCCCCATCTCGCTTGTTTTAAGTTTCCCTCCTTTTTTATTAAAAAAATTTTTGGTGTTTGGGGGAGGGGATAGCTCATGGGGGGAGCACTCGGTTTTTCCCCCACCCAAGAAAGCAGCGCGAGCGTGGTTCCATTTGGTGGGTGCCGTTTGTGCCCCTTGGCTCAGACATTTCCCCCAGTTCACCGTGAAAAGGGGTACCTGCCCCTTTAGGGTCAGGGAAGGTAAAGCGCGAGGGAGAGATGGGCGCCGCCCTCAATATGCTGGCCCTAGAAAGGGGTCCTGACGCCCGCCCCCCTACGCCCTTTATGGGTTTTATGGGACCCTTTACCTTACCTTTTTTTCCCCCCTTTCTCTAAGTATCTGCAATACAGGCAGCCCAAGTCTTGCAGGCTTCCCTTTTCCCTTCCCCTTCCCGAAAGGCCCTTGTTATTTTATAAAATTTTCTTTTAAAAAAAGCGGGAAAACCCAAAGTAAAGATGGAGTGAACTGCACCCCCAAATACGATTTTGTTTGAAAATATTAATTTGTGGGGGCCCGTACCAGCACTAAACCCGATGACTATGTTAACACCAGGGCTTTTCAGCAGAACAAAAAAGGCAGACCTGTAGCAACATAAATGCGTATACACCTTCTCTTTTTCCCGTTATTAAATATTGAAGTTGCATTCATGAACAGGGATGCTACTGGTTAACGTTTATTGTATGAAAATATTTGTTGCATCTTTGTTTTTAGAAAAACAAAATGAAGTTTAAAACCCCTTAAAAGATTGGCAGACACTGCAGTATGCGTCGGTTTGCAGGGGTTTCCTTTTAACCCGGGTTAGGTCTTTTTTTCTCACCAACACTTGTTACGTGACACAGCCTGGCATTGCTGCTCAGTCACCTGTTCCATCTAGATGGGGGTTAGCTAGGCACGCCAGGTAAAGGAGTCCCCAAGAACATTTCGCCCAAAATGAATGGACGCGTAAAAAATTTAGAAATCATCAGAAAACCTTTCAGATTTCATTTCAGTTTTCCCTGTTTTTTATTTTTTTTTTTTTCTTCTTTCCCTTTAAGAAAATGCTTCTAACTTTTAGGGTGGCGTTTTCCTCAAAGGGGGCAAAAAAAGTCGCATCGTAAAAATTCACCCTGGTGAACCCGGGAAATCCCGTTTGAGGAACAACAAAAAATAAGAAAAGATTGGGGCCCCTTTTTGGGGGTAAGAGCACCAAATAACCCCCCCCCCCAAAAAAAAAAAAAAAAAGAAAAAACAAAACAAAAGATTTCCCAATACAAACCTTTACAAAAAACCCAAGTCAGTTTTTGCCACCTTTTTTGACTTTGAAAAAGGGGGCTCAGTTTTTCCAAATTTTTTTTCAAAAATTTTACAAACTGTATGAACCCATTTCATTCATTTTGTCTTTCTTTTGTCTCTCTCAATTTTCTCCAATTTTCGCGTTTGATGCTTGTTGTGTGTGTGCAAAAACACGAACACATCGAGTGGGTTGTATGTATGTTGGGCCTTTTCTGTATCTCATTCTCTCTCTCTTTTTACTCTCTCAGTCCATCTGTCTTTTACTCTCTGTCTCTCTTTTACCCTCTCAGTCACTTCGTCTCTCTTTTACCCTCTCAGTCCTCTCTTCTCTCTTTTACACTCTGTCACCCCTGTCCTCTTTTATCCTCTCTCTTTTCTCTCTTCTCTCTCTCTCCTCTCCTTTCCCCCTCTTCTCTCCTCTCTCTCTCTCTGTGGAGATATTCAGGTGGTGGGGGTCAGCCGTTTTGATGTGCTGCGCTTTTTTGATCTTTTCTGCCTGCGTTGCCGATGTTCCTTCAGGTAGCGACCGAAAGACACTGCCCCCACTCGCTCGTCTCGCAACAACAACGCGTTTTATGACAGAATGATATCCTGGTATTGACCTTGAAAATGCCACACCCCGGAAATCTTCTTGTCTAGGTGTGTTTGCTGTTCCATTATCCTCGATATAGAAAATTAAAAAAATATTTTAAAAAACCCCCGTGATTCCCAGATGGGATATGGAGGCTTGTCGGGTGACCCGAAGGGTGCAAAGCTGGGGAACGCCCCACAATATCATTTTTTCCCCCGAAAATTCCCGTTTATTATTTTATACCCTGAATAGTAAAAGGTTTTCATATCTATGCTCTTTTTTTATATGTAAAGTTTGGGGGGCTGCAGTTTGCCCAAATTTTGTTGAGGCTAACCCCCCCCCACCCCCCAAAAAAAAAACCAACCAAACCCAAAAAAACAAAAAAATAAAAAAAAACAAAAAACAGTCGACATATGAAAAAAATTCTCTTCTCCCCCAGCAGGGGGACAAAAACAGAACGTTTGGTTTCAATTCCCCCCCAACACACCACTCCTCTTTTTTTATATCCCCAAGGGGGAGGACTGGGTGTAAAAAAACACATGGGCGTTTTCTTATCCTCGAAATAAAGAATTTTCCAAAAAAAAAATTTTCTCTCAGCACACATACACGAGTTATTTCAACCACACACACACACACGCCCCGGTGCAGTCCATTATCCTCTAAAAAAGAATAAAAAAAATTTAAAAAAAAAAAGACCACACGCACCAGAATCACCCTTCCCCCCGTCATTGTCGTTTTCCCCACCCTCATGCCCGTGCTTCCTTCCTCATGTCATCCCCATCTCCTCATCGCCCCCGCCGCGTGGAGACGATTCCAGGTTCCCGTGGGCAGATCGCACGCAAGGTTTTTTTGAATGACGAGGGAATTCTCTGTAGGTGTTTTTGTTATTTACATTTTTTTTATTTATTAATTTTTTATATCGGGATAAGGAATAAACACTATGTGTTTTTTTTAACCAGTCCCCCTGTGTTGCGGATTTTTGATTTTTGCATCTGTTCCCCGGCACACGGGCCCACTCTTTCGAAAAGCGGAAAAGGATTTAACGTGTGCACGAGATGTTCTGCTGTGTTCGACAGGGGCTCGGGGTTTTCGTCTCATCCGAAGGATTTGGGGGAGGGGTGGGGGTTGCCCTGATGTTAATCCAAGGAAAAAATAATCCCTTTTAGGGGAAACGAACCCGGTCGTCAGATTTCAATGCAATGGTCTGACCCCTAGGCTATCCCGTGTGTGTGATGTGTGTATGTGTGTGTGTGGTGGGGGGGGGGGGGGGGGGGGGGGGGGATTGAGAGGTTGTGGTTTTTGTTTGTCTTCAATTTAAGCCTGTTCACTCTCATAAATAGATGGGGATGTGGAAAAGTTGTGGAATTTTAAAAAGGTAGGGGGAAAGGGGTGGAAAAAAGAATGATAAGGTAACGGGGTTTGTTTTTTCGTTTGTGTGTGTGGTGGTTTGTGGGGGGTGGTTTTGGTGTGTGTGTTGTGGTGGGGTGAGGGGTTGTGTGTGTTGTGGGGGTGGTTGGTTTGGGGTGTGTGGTGTGTGTGGGTGGTGTGTGTGTTTTGGGTGGTGTGGTGGTGTGTGTGGTGGTGTGTGGTGTGTGGGGTGTGGTTTTTTGGGGTGTGTTTTTGTGGGGTGGGTGTGTGTGGTGTGTTTGGGGTGGTGTGTGTGTGTGGGGTTTGTTTGGGGGTGGTGTGGGGATTTTGTGTGGGGGTTTGTGTGGGGTGTGTTTGGTGTGTGGGTGTGGGGTGTGTGTGGGTGGTGGTGTTTTTGTGTTGGGTGGTTTTGGTGTTGTGGTGTGTGGTGGGTGTTTGGTGGGGGGGTTTTGGGTGTGTGGTTTTGTGGGGGTGTGTTTGTGGGTTTTGTGTGTGGTGTTTTGTGTGTGTGTGTGTGTTTGTGTGTTTTGGTAGTTTCATTTTTTTTTTTTTTAAATGGGTTAAATTTTTTTTTTTTTTTGTTGAAATTTGGGGGTGGGGGGGGGGGTTGGGGGGGGGAGGGGGGGGGGTGGGGGGGGGGGGAGGGGGGGGAGGGGGGGGGGGGGGTGGGGGGTTTTTTTTTGTTTTTTGGTTTTTTGTTTTTTTTTTTGTTTGTTTTTTGGGTTGTGGGTGGTTGAGGGTTAAGGGGATTATTTCTGTCATTGAAGGGAAATGTTTTTGTTAAAAATTTTTTTGGGTGTTTTTGGGGGTTGGTTTTTTTGAAAAAACAGAAAATTTTTTTTGGGATAAACTTTTAGTCTTCTAAAAAATTCCAAAACCAAACGCGAGGTTTCCCCCCCCCCCAAAAAAAAAAAAAAGAAAATTAAAAAAAGAAAAGAAAAAGAGAAAGGAGGGGAAAAAAAGGGTGGAGAAAAACACCCCTTGTTTCTTGTCCTTCCCTGCCTCTTTTTTTTAGCTTTTTAAGGGGGCAATCTCTGTAGCACCCCAAAACCCACCCACCAAAACCACACCAAAACCCCCAACAACACAAACAACAAAACACCAACACCAAAAACAAACACCCCAACAGGCATTTGTGAAGAGCTCTTAAAATTTGGGATTTACATTCGTAATTCTGTACACAAACCACAAACCAACCCCCCCCCCCCCCCCCCCCCCCCCCCACACCACCAAACAACCACAAACAAACCCAGAAAACAAATGGAAATCAATTTTAATCAGCCAAAAAAAACACCAACCACAAAACCCTCCACACACCACCACCACACCCCCCAACCAAAAACCCCACTTTGAAAAATTTCTGGAAGCGTGGTCATATTGGTTTAATGGGGGTAATCTCTGTACACACACACACACCACAAACACCACACACACAAACACACCCACACCACACACAACACACACAACACCACACACCACAAAAACAAAAAACTACACAAACACAAAAAGGGGCCACACCACACACACAACAAAGAGCTTGGTTTTAATGATAAAAAAATTTAAAATTGTAAATTTAAAAAAAAAAAACAAAAAAAAAAAAAACCCCAAAACCAAAAATTTTTTTTTTCAAAAGGAAATTTTGTGGGCCACAAGAATGATTAAGAAAAAAGGGTAGTGTACACAAAACACACACACAAAACAACCCCACAAAAAAAAAAACACACAAACATCAACAAAACAATCCAGATTTAAAAATCCCTGGGCGTGGTCTTTTTTTGTCCCTGTCTGGAATGACCCCCCCCCTCTTCCCAAACCCACCCACAACCCCAAAAACAAACCCAACCCCCCCATTAAGCTTTTTGTTAAGGGGAATTTTCCCTGGACAGGGGTTATGTTGTCGTTCGTGCCCCCACAACCTTCGGAAACAAATTGTTATGGTTTATGATAAAAAATAATGAAATTTTTTTGCTTGAAGTTAGGTAATAATTCCATTTTTTTTATTTTATTTTATTATTTTTACACGCAAAAAGAAAAGAAAAAAGTTAGGAAAGACACCAACACACAAAACAAAACACACACACACAAAAACACACAACACACACAAATGGGGTACCTAGTTTTAAACACTGCACTCCAATTGGCCCCACCGGGGTGATTCCCCAAATTTTTCCCCAGTTAACATATCAGCCCCCATTTTCCCAAAAGTCCTTCGGATGAGACTATAAACCGAGGCCCCGTGTGCGAACGCACGCAGAACATCTTGCGCACAGGTTAAAGCCTGTTCCGCTTTTCGGAAGAGTAGGCCATTGTGTGCCGGTGGGAACAGATGGCAGAATTTTCAAAACCGCACACACACGGGGGCTGGATGTAAAAAAGCACATAAGTGCTTATTCCATTATCCTTGATATAAAAGAATTACAAAAATCAAACAAACAAAAAAAACCAACCCCCCCCCCAAACCCCCCCCCCCCCCAAAAACCTAACAAACACACACACACACACACACACACACACACACACACACAGTGACGCACACACAAAACCAAGGCTTACTGTTCATATTCCTCCGCCGCTTCGTCCACTTTTTGGAATAGTTCATCCAGACCCTCCCCTGTCATCGCCGACACACCCACACACTGCAAAAATACACACCCACACACTGCAAAAATACACCCACACACACTGCAAAAATACACACACACACTGCAAAAATACACACACACACTTTAGTCTCATCCAAAGGACATTCGGGGGAAAGTGGAGTGAAAAATCCTCTTGAACGAGATTCGAACCTGGGTCAGCAGATCACGAATGCATCACTCTAACCACCAGGCTATCCCGTCCCTCCTATGAAAAAGTTATTTTAAAGAGTCTTACGAAGAAGGGTGTAGAAAATGTTAGTCTTAAGAAACTTAAAAACTAAGAAATAGGTGTTGGTCTAAGAATCTTTTGAATAACACTACCCCCCAAAATCTGTCAGTGATAAGAATCTTACGGGTAAGACTAAAAAAGATCTGTTAATTCTAAGACTATAAATCTTACAGCAGATGAGTTCAGATATCACTCTCTAGTGTCTATTTAAATGTGTTTCGTTTCTTAGCTAGAGCTCCGATGTTCACCAATAGTAAGATTTAGCGTATACAACCATATTCACCCACAGTTAAGGCAGCCGCATCACGACTTCATGAATGTAGTATTTGTAAGCCTGATGCTTCGTGTGATGCTGATGTGGAATAATAATAATAAATGGAACTTATATAGCGCTATATCTTGCAAAGACAAATCAAAGCGCATGCATTCAACCTAATCCTACACAGTCATACAACCAATAACAAATAATCAATAGTTTAAACAAACAGATATTACAAAACATGGTATGCTGCAGACCAAATCTATGAAATAAAATTGCATAGTCAAATGTTTTTCAAAAGCACACACACACACACACACTCACACAGGTCGTATACTTTAGCAGGGTGATAGGACATGGGTTAGTGAAGGTGGGATAGTTCTGATATGAAACAGGGGGGGGGGGGGGGATCTTAGGTTTGAAATAAATATGTCTTGAGGCTGGATTTAAGTGTCATAGCTAGGCTTCTGGCGAAGAGAGAGAGAGTGGGAGCTCATTCCAGGTCGATGGACCCGAAATAGAGAAACAGCGGGGGAATCCTATAATCTCTTAACCCCAGAGCAGGCTCGGAGGAGTCGGAGTCACAGGAGGAGGTCTGAAGATGCTGAACAAGGCGCAGTCCAAAGAGTCCCTGGGGCGGCGTGGAAGAGGTGCTGAGGCACGACAAAGCACAGAGCCCTCGTCATGAGGGACATCCAGCGCCTCAGCCACGCCTTCAGGCAGGTTGTGCCCTCCTCCACGCTCGCCCCGCCCACGCCCCTAGGAGTCACCCCGACAGAGTTGTCCCTGCACGCGCCGCCTCTAGACCCCGCTACGTTGGATACCAAGCATTTTAAGGTGGGTGGGGTGGGGTTGGTTGTTTGAAGTTTTGTTGGTTATGTTTGTTTGTCTGTCTCTGTGTTCTACCTTTCTGTTAGGTGTCTCTCTGTATGTCTGTGTGTGTATTTCGCTGTCTCTGTGTGATTCTGTTTCTTTACGAGTGTGTGTGTGTGTGTGTATGTGTTTGTGTGTATGCGCGCGTGTGAATATGCGCGTACGTGCATGTGCATACATGTGTGCATTTTAAGGAGAGAGAGAGGGGGGGGGAGAGGGAGGGGAGAGAGAGAGAGAGAGAGAGAGAGAGGGGGGGGGGGGGGGAGGGGAGAGAGAGAGAGAGAGAGGGAGAGAGAGAGGGAGAGAGAGAGTGCGTGTGTGCGTGTGAGTGTCCTCCTACTGCTGCTTCTGCTATTATCATCATTACTACTACCATCATTATCATTATTATAATTATAATTAACACTCTTCGCACTCACTCTATCTATGTTTTCAGAGCCAGCTAGCCATGCTGAAAGCAGAGGCAGAACACATCCAGAAACGCTTCCAGTGGAAAGACTCGGAAACTGCCAACCTTCGCCAGGAGCTCTTCGCCGTCAAGCAACGCTTCCACGACTACAAGATCATCGCCTCAGGCCATAGACCCCCTCCCCACCCCACCACCACCACCCCCACCACCCCCACCACCACCCCAGCATCCCTATCCACCCACCTCGTCTGTGCTTCGTGCGGCCATACCGCGATTCTGCAAAACGGGAGCTCGCATCCCAATCTGCCGAACAGCTCAGCACACCCTGTGCATTCCTCCACGGCTTCCAAGCGACTTTTCCAGGACGAGGAGGAGCAGGAGGAGGAGGAGGAGGAGGAGCATCTTCAAGCTGAGGACTTGCTTCCAGAAGGGTGGGTCGATCGCCGAGGTAGCATGGGTAGGTCCGATTTGGACAAAACTGTGGTGGACGTGGAAGAATACTTACTGGATGAAGACGGGCGGGATTGTGTAGGGGAGGCTGTCACGTTTGACGATGCTCTGATTCGAGAGGCGTGTCGTCGTCTGCCCAAAGGGAGTAGCTCCGTGGCTCATGGCGGCGGTGCTGCCTCAACCAAGAGCCCCCCTGTGAAAGGGACAGGGGAGGCAAAAAGTGGGGGAGGGGAGAGCAAGCCCAAGAGAGATGCCAAAACCGGTGGTGCCTGGAACAAGGCTCGGGTTAAGAGAAAATTGATGTCCAAATAGAAGTTGTTGTTGTTGTTGCTGTTGTTGTTGTTGGTGGTGGTGTTGTTGTTGCTGCTGCTGTTGTTGTTGTTGTGTTGCTGTTGTTGTTGCTGCTATTGTTGTTGTTGTTGTTGTTGATGATGTTGCTGTTGTTGTTGTTGATGATGTTGTTGTTGATGTTGTTGTTTTTGCTGTTGTTGTTGTTGTTGTTCTTCTTCTTCTTCTTCTTCTTCTTCTTCTTCTTCTTCTTCTTCTTCTTCTTCTTCTCTCTCTCCCTTTCTGTCTCTGTCTGTCTCCCCCCTCTCTCTCTTTCTCTTTCTCTTCTCCACTGTGTGTGTTAGTGCGTGCATGCGTGCGTCTCTCTCTCTCTCTCCTCTCTCTCTCTCTCTCTCTCTCTCTCTCTCTCTCTCTCTCTCTCTCCCCCTCTCTCTCTCCCCCCTCTCTCTCCCTCTCCCTCGTCTCTTTCTCTCTCATCCTTGTAAAACGCAAAACAGTTCAGTTTGTACAGTTCAGTTTGGTCCCTTCCATCCAAATAAAGCAAGAGAAAAAAAAGGAAAGCCGAGAAGCTGTCTAATACATATCATCAGCCCAGTGACTGTATGTACTGTGTTAGCGCTAGTGGTGTGTCTGGCTTTGGCCAAATGTAATTCTTCGTTAGTGACTGATCCAAGTGCCAAGACTGACCTAGAATTAGTATCAAAATGTTATTTGTTGAAAATGTTAATATGTGGCAGTTGTGTTCATCTATATCGAGTTACTTGTGTAAGTGTGTGTGTGAAGGGTGGGGTGGGGTGGGGGGCGTGGGGGGGAGGGGGGGCGGGGGGGCGGGGATGTTGTGTGTGTGTGTGTGTTGTGTGTGTGTTGTATAAGTGTGTGTGTGTGTGTGTGTGTGTGTGTGTGTGTGTGTGTGTGTGTGTGTGTGTGTGTGTGTGTGTGTGTGTGTGTGTGTGTGAAGGGTGTGGTGGGGGTGTTGTGCTTTGATGTGTGTTGTGTGTGTGTGTTGTGTGTGTGTGTGTGTGTGTAGTGTGTGTAGTGTGCGTGTGCATGCGCGCGCACACGTGCGTGCGTGCGTGCGGTGTGTGCTTGTTGAGCAAATTATAATCAATGAAATTGTATAATGCTGAAATAATTTCTAAACACATTCAGCGCTGCAAATACTTGTGCTTTCAAATTAAAAAAAAATGAAATGTCATATTACGAATAGTCAATATTTGATATTGTTCCATGAAGCCATCTATGCCAATAAAGACTACAGAGAAATCCAAGCTTCAATCTCATGTAATCCTAGCTAATGTTTTGTGGCATCGTTTTATTCCCGTGTCTCGGCTAGAGCTCCGAGATTCACCAATCAAGAGATTTTTGTGTATGCGACCGTTCAACCCCCACTCTACCCCCCCCCCCCCCCCCCCCCCCTTCCACCATTCAAGGTATCCGCATTCCGACTTCTGGGATGCAGCTTCACTTAAATGCTGGGGGACAGGATCGAAAATTGGTAGCCTTGAGGTTAGAGCCTTGTGTTTGAGCGTTGCACTCGTGATCTGACGGCCCGGGTTTGAGCCACCACAGCAGCGCCCGTTTAAATGGATTTTCCTCCCTGGAGTTAACATCAGTACTGACTCCAATCCCCTAAAAGTCCTTCAGAAGAGACTATAAACCGAGACCCTGTGTGTGAACGCAGGCAGAACATCTTGCGCACACGTTAAAAACCCGTTCTGCTTTGAGTTGAGTAGAGTAGGCTATGTCATGCCGGTAGGAATGGATGACAATTTGTTTTTTAAACACAAGCATACTGGTGCTATGTTTAGACACCTTTCCCCAAAGTCGGAATGTGGCTACCTTCATGGTGGGTCAAAACGGTCGCATACGCAGAATCTCGCCATTGGCGAACTTCGGAGCTCTAGCCGAGGAACGAAAAAAAAAAGTCACTGAGCCAGACGTGAGTTCCTGAAGTCGGAATACGGCTACCTTAATGGTGGGCAAAAACGGTCGCAGAACCTACCACCTACCTTAGGTGTGGCATGCAACGCAACATTCTTTGCATGACCTTTGCCCGTCAACCTCTAACCTCAAAGGTTTGACAGTAACTTATCACAGGCCCTGACGCAAAGGGGAAACTTGAAAAGGAGGTCACCATGAGACCAGAGGAACAGGGGTCACTGAATCAGAGACTGCTTTCTTGTCTTGCATGATGATCAATGGTGATGAGGATGATGTACTGATGCTGCTGTGGAAGTGTACCAACTTTGAGACTGACTACTTGTCAGGGTTGTAGGTTTTCACTTGCTACCATGATAATATTATATTCCAACATCAACCAGGCCCAAGAAATACAGACACCTGCAGTGTGTGTGTCAGGTGATTTGAACACTCTCAAAATCGCATTCATAAAGTGGATGAAAAAACTTGACTGTGTAGTTTCAGTCTTCCCAAAGAGCAAATAGCAAACTCACTCTAGACAGGACCAAGCCGGAGTAAAATCGAACAAACAACAACAAAAAACCCTTCTATGATTCTTACAGGGTTCGAACCCTAAACCTTTCAGCCAGAAATCAAATGTGCTAACCACCCATCCACGATGGGTCGAAGTTTTACCAACAGCAACACAACAGAGGAAATACAACAGCAGTTAACCCATAAATGATATTTAGTGTTCTGCTTTTCGAAAGAGTAGGCCATTGTGTGCCGGTGGGAACAGATGACAGAATTGACAAAACCGCATACACACGAGGACTGGATGTAAAAAAGCACATTATCCTCGATATAAAAGAGTAAAATAAATAAAATAAAATAAATAAAAATGAATAGTGCTACAACACAGGTAATAAAAACTGGCCAATAGATTGGATTCAGTATACCACTTAAAGTCACGGCAGATTTATCTGCGTGACATTTGGGTTGCTCTCCCCAGGGAGAACGCCTCGCCACAAGAGCAGCGCCGCCCATTATTTAAATTTTGTTTCCTGTCTACATCTGTATTTAGTTTCCTATCAGAGTGACTTTTCTTCCTACATATTTTTGCCAGTGACAACTCTTTTGTTGCCATAGGTCCTTTTACGTGCACTAAATGCGTTTTGCACACGGGACTTTCGTTTATTGTCTCATCCGAAAGACTAGCACCCAGACCACCACTCACAGTCTAATGGATGGGGGAAAAGTTTCGGGCACAAAAAGGGATTGAGCCATCACACAAGTACTTGAAACCTGAGTCAGTGCTGACTCCACTCCCCCCCAAAAGTCCTTTGGATGAGATTATAAACCAAGGTTTGTGTGCGAACGCACGCAGAATATCTTATGCACACTTTAAAACCCGTTCCGCTTTTCGGAAGAGTAGGCCATTGTGTGCCGGTGGGAACGGATGACAACATTTACAAAACTGCATACACACGGGAACTGGATGTAAAAAAAGCACACGAGTGCTTATTCCATTATCCTCGAAATAGATAAATAAATAAACAAACCTGGACTTTTCGCTTTCTAGGCAGGTACATTACCTCTAGACCACCAATCCATCAAAGTAGCATGGCTTAAAGCCACCCAACCCAGTGGGACTGTTAGGCTGAAATTCAAAATATGTAGGTATCTGAAAGACAACACTAGTTGTCTGAGCGTTTCACTTCAAAGAACACACACACACACACACACACACACACACACATCAGTGAGTACAACTCATTACTGAACTTCTGTCTTCTTAGCTTTTTGTTTGTTTACCTCCCCAAAAGTAAGATATATATTTTAAATTTTGGGTCAGCATATAGACGGGGGCGATAGCCTAATGGATAAGGCGATGTCTTCTGATCCTGACAGTCCTGAAGACGTGGGTTCGAATCTGGAATGCGCCTGTCACATTGCTAATGGTTGTTTGTGAATTTCATGATCTGGCCTGGCCACAGTGTGTGTGTGTGTAGATGTGTCTGGTTACTACTGCCATTCCTGAATACATGAAATCATGCACTTTCTTTAAAAAAAAAGAAAAAAAAAGAAAAAGAAAAGAGAGAGAGAAGAGAGAGAGAGAGAGAGAGAGATAGCAGAGGGAGACCATGGGGAGACTATGAGTAGCACAGAGGGAGACTATGAGTAGAGTAGAGGGAGACCATGGGGAGACTATGAGTAGAGCAGAGGGAGACCATGTGGAGAGTAGAGGGAGACTATGGGGAGAGTACGGGGAAAGGAGAGTAGGGAGAGGAGAGAATGGGGAGAGTATGGGGAGAGGAGAGTATGGGGAGAGGAGAGTATGGGATGAGTAGAGCAGAGGGTAGTGAGAGGGGGAGAGGAGAGAATGGGGAGAGTAGAGCAGAGGAAGAGTATGGGGAGAGGAGAGTATGGGAGAGTACAGCAGAGGGAGACTATGGGGAGAGGAGAGTAATGGGTGAGTAGAGCAGAGGGAGACCATGTGGAGAGTAGAGGATATTACTGGGAGAGTAGTAGAGCAGAGGGAGACTATGGGAGAGTAGAGCAGAGGGAGATTATGGGAGAGGAGGGTACGGGATGAGTAGAGCAGAGGGAGAGTATGGGGAGAGGAGAGTATGGGGAGAGGAGAGCAGAGGAGACTATGTGGAGAGTAGAGCAGAGGGAGAGTATGGGGAGAGGAGACTATGGGGAGAGTAGAGCAGAGGGAGACTATGGGGAGAGTAGAGCAGAGGGAGAGTATGGGGAGAGGAGACTATGGGGAGAGTAGAGCAGAGGGAGAGTATGGGGAGAGTAGAGCAGAGTATGGGGTGAGTAGAGCAGAGGGAGAGTATGGGGAGAGTAGAGCAGAGGGAGACTATGGGGAGAGTAGAGCATCTGCAGTCTACAGGGGAGTAGGGCAGAGGGAAACTATGGGGAGAGTAAAGGGAGTAGAGGAAAAGTAGAAAAACTATGGAGAGAACTTTGAGAGTAGAGGGAGACTATGGGACAATAGTAGAAATAGAGGGAGACCAAGGGAGAGTTTTGATGTGCATTTCTAGGGTGTCACTATAAGACTGTTTAAATTTTGCAATGAGTAACTCATGAACATCTCCAGTTTTCAATTGGTGTGTGTTGTGTGACATTTGGGCATAGCATCCCCAGTAGTGTTATTCTACGTTAGACTGGTAGATTCCCCATGAGGATACCTGCCTGTTAGTTTAAATAGCATCCCTACCTTCTGGAAGTTCTGTGCTTGGAATTCCCTCTCTTTGTTTCTGCCTGGCTCCTTTTCTTCCTGTGACCTCTTTCGTTCGTTCTCATGCCTTCTTGTCTGGAAAGACTTAAAAGATAACAACTCTGTCCCTCACTGAAGTGACATGCACTGGGCTTGACTGTCAGGCGCTTAACGGCAATGCAACGCATTTTTGCTCGTATGACAGATAACAATAATTGCTGAGGGTTCGATGAAGAAGACGTTATCTAGATTAGTACAATTGTGACTGGGCATTAGGTTATCTCCCATGTGATCAGAGTCCTGTCGCAGCATCGTGTTTCTAAATTGGGACACACCTGTGAATTGTGCGACACTGTGTTTCGTTGCGTGGTGGTGATTTAGACCTGTCTGTTGTAATCACTGTGCCCATGCGGTAAAATAATAATAATAATAATAAAGTATGGAATTTATATAGTGCTGAATCTTGTAAAGAAACACATCAAAGCGATCAGATGACATTTTTTTAATGCGTGTGTATGCGGTTTTTTAAATTTTGTCATCTGTTCCCACTAGCGCACAATAGCCCACTCTTTCGAACAGCGGAACAGGATTTAATGTATGCGCAAGATGTTCTGCATGCGTTCGCACACGGGGACTCGGTTTATAGTCTCATCCGAAGGACTTTGACATTCAGTTTGAGTGGCAACCACCACAACGTCCCTCCAACGACCGTCCCCTGCGAACCTCCAACCCCAAAGGCCCTGACACAAACTCACCACAGGCCCAGAAGTGTATGGGCAAACCAAATCTGAGGTCACCAGGAGACCAGAGAAACTGGGACCACCGAATCAGAGGCAATATTTTTAATTGCATGTTGATCAATGACAATGAGGATGATGTAATTATGCTGCTGTGAAAGTGCATATGCTTTGAGACTATTTGACAGGGTTGTACTCTACGCTTACTATCATAATATATCCCGGCGTCAACCGGGCCCGAGAGATACAGACACCTGCAGTGTTGGTCAGGTAATTTGAGCAACACTCTCAAACTCGCATCCGTTAAGTGGATGAAGCTCGACTGTGTGGTCCCAGTCATCCCACTGAGCCCACAGCACACTCTGGGTAGGAGCCGGCCGGAGTCCGAAAAATCCCTATGACTCTTATGGGAATCGAACCCGCGACCTTCCAGTCCGTAACCCAAGGCGCTAACCACTGCGCCATGGCGGCTGGTCAGTTTGAGTTTTTTGTCAAAATGGGAAGAAAGGGCGAGGCTGGGAATGGAACCCAGAACCTCACGGTTTACTTGTTGGCAGGCAAACGTCTTAACCATCCTGCCACCTTCCTTCCTCTAGGATTTATACAACCTTGCTGGTAGATATCACATTCTCACTGTGTAGTAATAGCTAGGAAGGTGTACAGAGTTAGTGGTAGGTAGGTGAATGCGTTTTAACAACTTGCACAATATGCTGCTATTTTGGTAATCTAGCCTTTGAGATCAGCTAATCTTAGAGCTACATCTTATATGATTTGTTGCATGTAGTGTGGCATGCTTGAACTCTTGACAGACTGATGAAAACCATCCTAGGGCAATGAACACGAGACTTCTTGTGCACGTGCCATATAAATAATTACCTCTCTTGGACACTTTGTTGTCTATATCATGTCTGCTTCATCCATGCGCTTTCACACATTCAAACTTTTATGGGGGGGATTTTCCAGCACAAAAATGTATCCTGTTGCCTTGATGTTATGTTATGGAGGTACGAGTGCAGATTTCCTCTCTGCTTCTGTGCCAGTATTAAGTTCAAGTCTAAATCTTGAATGTCTTGGCAACAAGATAGGTTGTTAATGCTGCAGTGTGCATTTCACCATTACAGCAGCAAGATTAAACAAAAAAGAAAAAAAAGAGGTAAAGGCTTTCCCATAACCTACTACGTGGTCATTGGCGAGCAAGGTGTCAGAGACCTCAACTTCTCTAGGGCGACACCCATCTCTTCCTCGCTGCTCACTTTCCCTGTCCCTAAAAGAGGCCAGGTACCTATTTACAACTCGGAGGACTGTACAGAAGCAAGGTGCACGGATGGTCACCTATCTATTCTAGTCTATTCTTTTATACCAAGGATAATGGAATAAGCACTTATGTGCTTTTTTACATCCAGTCCCTGTGTGTATGCGGTTTTGTAAATTCTGTCATCTGTTCCCACCGGCACACAATGGCCTATTCTTCCGAAAAGCGGAACAGGATTTAACGTGTGCGCAAGATGTTCTGTGTGCGTTCGCACATGGGGCCTCGGTTTATAGTCTCATCCGAAGGACTTTTGGGGAGAGTGGAGTCTGCACTGTCCACACCCAGTGCTGCTTGACCTTTGCTTGGGGAGAGCCAGTGCTCTGACCTCTGAGTTGTTTGTTTTACAAGATTCAGCGCTATATAAATTCCATATATTATCAGTATTATCTTGGTATGGCAAGATTGGAATGAGTGGCGAGGGAGCAGCAACAGCTATGGTGTGTGACAGAAAATACCAATAAAGTAAAATAATAATAGTGTCCCCCCCTCCCTCTCTCTCCAAGAAAAAACCCACAAACCTCAAACAAACCAAAAAAGACCCACTCAAACATATTGATATATATAACCCCTACCAAAAAAACTCAAACCAGCAGAAACTTCCCCCCCACCCAAATACCAAAGAAAACCACAAAAAACCCAAAGATATCACCACACACAAAAAAGTCCCAAACAATCAAAATCTAATTTCCTTCCCTAAATAACTGTCACTCCCTCAAACCATCCACACACACACCGACACAAAATCCCAACACATTCACAGATATTGTAAGAACTGTATTTGAAAAAACAGCAAACATGATATTTTTTAAAAACCAAGCCACACTTTTCATCAAAACACTGCTTTAAACAAAATATGTTCATCCACGAATAAGATACTGGCATAAAACATACACACACACATGCACGCAACTGCACAATTCTTCTGAAGAATAAAAAACCATCTCTTTTGATACATACTGGTTTAAGGCTCAGCAGTCACTTATCCAGGGCTCATACTCCTAAAAGGACCCAACATTAACAAACTTTTCACAAACGTTTAAGACCCCACTGTGAAACAATTTCAAAGCCCAACATCCCATATACAGATGAAAAATCACCAACTTAAGACACTGAAACAGGAACTCAAAAATCCAGAAAGGACCTTGTTCTTCTTCTTCTTCTTCCTTTTTTGTCATGTTTCTCCCAGGGGAGGTTTGACATTGATGAGCCTTCTCCATCTCGCTCTGTTTTGAGCTTCCAGGTCTTGCTAGGTCTTCCCTTCCCTTCCCAGAAAGGACCTTGTTATATATATATATATATATATATATATATATATATATATATATATATATATATAATTTTTCTTTTAAAGAAAGCATGGAAAACCAAAAAGTGAAGATTGGAGCGAAACTGCATTCCAAATACGATTTCGCTCGACTAATAAAACGTGTGAGGTCATACCAGCACTGATACCGATGACTACGTTAACATCCATGCATTTCGAGCTAGAACAAAGACTGGCAGACACTGTATGCATACATGAATGCTGTATATACGTTATCTGATTCCATTATGTATAATATTGAAGTTGCATTCATGAACATGCGACTGCTACTGGTTAACGTTTATTGCTACTGATAATACTTGTCATGCATCTTTGTATTAGTAACAACAAAATGAAGTTTAAAACCCCCTATAAAACAAACGGATTGGCAGACACTGCAGTATGCTGTACGGTTGTTGCAGGGATTCCTTCGAAGCCAGGGTTAGGTCTTTTGTTTCTCACCAACACATTGTTACAGTGACAGCAGCCTGGCATTGCTGCTCAGTCACCTGCTTCCACTCTCAGATGGTGGTTAGCTAGGCACGCCAGAATAAGGAAGCGACTCTAAGAACATTTGTGCCGAAAGTGAATGGTACGCTGATAACCAAAATGTTAGATTCAGATTTTCATTTCAGTTTTCCCTTATTTTCTTATTTGTTTGGTTTTTTCTCTCTCCTTGAAGAAAATGTTTCATAACTTTTCGGATGGCGTTCCATCATGGTGGGCAAAAATGATCACATACGTAAAATCTCACCATTGGTGAACCTTGGAGCTCCATCCGAGGAGCCCCTCTTTTGGGGGTAAGAGCACCTCAAATACCTCCCCCCCAAAAAAAGAAAAAAAAGAAAAGACTTCCAATACAAACCTTTACAAACCTAAGTCAGTTTTTGCACACTTTTATGACTTTGAAAAAGGGTCTCAGTTTTTCCAAACTTTTTTTTCAAATATGTACAAACTGTATGAACCCATATTCATTAATTCTGTCTTTCTGTTTGTCCCTCTCACTCTTTCTCCAATTTTCGCGCATGTATGCTTGCTTGTGTGTGTGCAAACACAACGAACACATCATGAGTGCGTATGTATGTATGTCTTCCTTATCTGTACTCTCTCAGTCACTCTCTCTCTCTTTTACTCTCTCAGTCCATCTGTCTTTTACTCTCTCAGTCACTTTCTGTCTCTCTTTTACTCTCTCAGTCACTCTTTTACTCTCTCAGTCCATCTGTCTCCCTTTTACTCTCTCAGTCACTCTCTGTTCTCTTTTACTCTCTCAGTCACTCTCTGTCTCTCTTTTACTCTCTCAGTCACTCTCTGTTCTCTTTTCTCTCTCAGTCACTCTCTGTCTCTCTTTTACTCTCTCAGTCACTCTCTTCTCTTTAGTCTCTCCGTCACTCTCTGTCTCTCTTTTACTCTCCTAGCACTCTCTGTCTCTCTTTTATTTTCTCAGTCACTCTCTGTCTCTCTTTACTCTCTCAGTCACTCTCTGTCTCTCTTTTATTCTCTCAGTCACTCTCTGTCTCTTTTACTCTCTCAGTCACTCTCTGTCTCTCTTTATCATCTCTCAGTTTCTCTCTCTTCGTCTCTTCTTCTTTACTCTCTCCGTCACTCTCTGTCTCTCTTTTACCTCTCAGTCACTCTCTCGTCTCTCTTTTACTCTCTCAGTCACTCTCTGTCTCTCTTTTACTCTCTCAGTCACTCTCTGTCTCTTTTACTCTCTCAGTCACTCTCTGTCTCTCTCTTTACTCTCCTAGTCACTCTTCTGTCTCTCTTTTACTCTCTCAGTCACTCTCTGTCTCTCTTTATCACTCTCTCAGTCACTCTCTCAGTCAGTCTCTCTCTCTGTCTCTCCCTGTCTCTGTGTGGAGATATCTCAGGATGGTGGCTGGTCAGCCTGTTTCTGATGTGCTGCAGCTTTTTTGATCTTCTCTGCCTGTCGTTGCCGATGTTCCTTCAGGTAGCGACCGAAAGACACTGCCTCCCCTCGCTCGTCATCTGCACACAACAACGCGTTTCAGTGACGAGAATGATATCGTGGTACTGACACTTGAAAACTGCCACACCCTGGAAATCTCTCTCGTCTAGAGTGTGTTCGTCATTTCCATTATCCTTGATATAAAAGAATTTAAAAAAAGAAAAGAAAACAGTGATTCCCAGGTGGGATGAGTGAGACAGACAGAGTGCATATTCTGGGTGATCCTGAAGGGTGTGAAGCTGGGGCACACCCAACAACAACAACACCTATCGTTTTTATTTTCCTGAAAATTCCTGCTTCATCTGATTTTTATACCATGAATAGTAAAGGTGATTCATATGCTATGCTCATTTATGAAAATGTAAAGTTGGGTTGTCTGCAGTTTGCCAATTTCTGTTGAGGCATAACTACCCCCCCAAAAAACCCCAAACAAAACAAAAAAATAAAAACAAAAGTCATATCGATCATATGAAAATCTTCTCTCTCTCTAGTACACATACACAAGTCATACAACCACACACACACACATACATACACACACTCACACGAGTGCTTACTCCATTATCCTCGAAACAAAAGAAGAAAATAAATAAAATAAAATAAACACACACACACGCACACAGAATCACATCCACACATACACCCCCCCTTCCCCCTACCCCCATTTTCCCTTTCCTCACCATCACTGCCACCAGGGGCCCTGTAGCTTCCTTCCTCATCGTCATCCTCATCATCCTCATCGCCAACGGCCGCGTGGAGAGCGATGCCAGAGGGATTCCTGCTGGTCAGATCTGCACAGCAGGGACAACGTGGAGTCACTGTACACGGTTCTCTGTTATTTATTTATTCTTTTATATCGAGGATAATGGAATAAGCATTTATGTGCTTTTTTACATCCAGTCCCCGTGTGTATGCGGTTGTGTAAATCTGGTCATCTGTTTCCACCGGCACACAATGGCCTACTCTTCCGAAAAGCGGAACAGGATTTAACGTGTGCGCAAGAGTCTCATCCGAAGGATGTATGTGTGAGTGTATGTGTGTGTTAGTGTGTGTATATGTGTGCGTGTGAGTGTGTGTGTGTGTCGGGGGGGGAGAATTGAGAATGTGTGTGTTGTTATTGTTGTCTTCAATTTCACATCTGTTCACTCTCAGTAATATTAGATGAGGGATGTGGAAAATGTAGTGGAAGTTAAAGTAGGTAGGGGAAGGGATGGAGAAAAGACTGATAAGGTAACATGTGTGTTGGTATTTTCGTGCAGTGTGTGTGTGTGTGTGTGAGAGAGAGAGAGAGAGAGAGAGAGAGAGAGAGAGAGAGAGAGAGAGAGAGAGAGAGAGAGAGAGAGAGAGAGAGAGAGAGAGAGAGAGAGAGAGTCAGTTTTATTTCCAGATGGTACATTGAATAAGGAATGTGTGTGTGTTGTGTTTTGTGAGTGCATGTGTGTGTGTGTGTTGTGTAAGTCAGTCAGTCTTCAATGTTAACATCTTTCCACTTTAAGTGATACCAGACGACCCTAAACTAGGAGACTGGATAGGACAGACAGACAGACAGACAGACAGAGAGAGAGAAAGAGAGAGAGAGAGAGAGCGAGAGAGAGTTAACAACACGCCTTTGTCAACTTTCAGCCTTTTTGGTCCCTTCTCCTGCCCCTTTTTTTAATTTTAACAAAGACTTTAAAAGATAACAATTCTCTCCCATGCCAACGCCAGATGTGCTGGGCCTGACTTGTCAGGCGCTTAACGGCAGCGCAACGTATTTCTGCTCATATGACAGACACCAATAGTCACTGTCAAATCAAAAACACTTTCATCATCCCATGAAGGATGATTACAATACTGACGGGCACATTGACACGAATCATTATGTCGAAAGACACAAGAAAGCTACATTTCATAACTGGTATAAACACTCCAAGATAACTTCAAATAAAAGTATCACAAACACACACGCACCCCCCCCCCCCCCCCCCCCCCTTCCCACAAACACACAAAACACACACATACAGACAACCTTATTAATCTATCATATCAGCATAAAGATACTCTTACTTTTGAGCAAGGATGCGTCCACGCCTTTCCCATCTCCTGCACCCCCATGGTCGGCAGAAAAACGACCTCTCTGTTTCTCCTGCTCCTTGCGAGCGGCTGCCTCTTTCTCTGCTTTCAGCTTTTCGTACATGGGTCTGTATTCCCTGTAGCACACACATAAACATACACACACACACACACACACACACACACACACACACACACACACACACACACACACACAACACGAGCATTTGTATGAACGAGTGTACACTGAAGACAGTGGTCATATGTACATGGGTCTGTAGTACACACACAAGCATGCACAACATGGGCATTTGAATGAATGAGTCTACATGGAAGACAGGGGTCATATGTACATAGGTCTGTATTCTCTGTAGCACACACACACAACATGAGCATTTGTATGAACGAGTGTACACTGAAGACAGGGGTCATATGTACATAGGTCTGTATTCTCTGTAGTACACACACACATGTGGACGTGAGCGCGCACGCGCGCAGGTGTGTATGAGTATGTGTGTGTGTGTATATATATATGTGGTAATTTGTATTTTCAATGTATTACCATATCGATTTTCCTTTTTTTTTACTGGTTTAATTTAATGGTAAATGATGCAATAATGTAGTATCTTAGTATAATCATTAAGAAATTTGTTCTTAGATAGATGGCTTGATGAAAAAAAGCAAATGCATTGCTTATTCAATGTACCATCTGGAAATAAAATTTTGACTTTGACTTTGACACACACACAAACACACAACACGAGCATTTGTATGAATGAGTCTACACTGAAGATAGTGGTCATATGTACATGGGTCTGTACTCTCTGTAGTACACACACACATACACACACACACACGCACACGCGCATTTGTATGAATGAGTCTACACTGAAGACAGTGGTCATATGTACATAGGTCTCTGCAAGCGCTCTGATTTGTCTCTGCAAGACATAGCGCTATATAAATTCCATTTATTATTATACACACAAAAACGCAACAACAAAAAAGGAGTTTTACACATACAGTCATCACACACACAGAGACACACACACAGATACAGAGCAGGGTTCATACAGACTTGGTGGAAAGAAAATTAGGGCCTTTTTAGGGCTTTTTAAGGGCCTTTAAATCTACATTTAGGGCCTAGCCGCGAGGTATCAAAACTATAAGTTATTAAGTATCAACCTGCGTACATGTTCTTTTGATAAACTAATCTCGAACTCGTATGAGCAAAGACTCCTACTCTAAAACTGCATGATGGATATTGACAGAAATTCAAGTAGAATGAGTTCAGTCATGGATACCACAATGAATTAAAATCCTCACACAGTACAACTTCAAGTCATGGTGTGATGAAAGTCTCCATTGTCTTGACATACCAATCACGGTGAAAACTGAAACAAGTTTGATTTTAAGATGTTTTTAACAAACTAGCAAAGTGAACTTGACACTATCCCTCCAACTTCATCTAATGTGAACAATGTCTCCTTGCCTTACCAAAGACCATTACCTGGTACTAAACTGGTATAATACCCTCACAATGCCTCTTTCAAATTCTGCTCCTCTATTTCAATCTCACACATGCGTGCATGCAGGCATTCACATGTACACACACACGTGCGCGTGCACACGCAAGAGAGAGAGAGAGAGAGAGAGAGAGAGAGAGAGAGAGAGAGAGAGAGAGACACGCTGCTGGACACAGTTCTCTTCACTATGAATATATATATATATGTCCATGGCCTGTATCGTCAATGCAGACCAAGTAGACACAGGAGAAATAGGCCTATAGCCATTCACAGCACAGCTGTGCTAAAATTGAAAAGTCTCGTACAGAAGGACTGTAGCACAGTAAACAGAATACTGGTATGTTTTATTTTACTCGTGATTGCAGTTCCATAGTTTAACATCATTTTCTGAACAAATTACGAACATACTGTAGGGGGTAGGTGGTCCTGCACATGTAAAACATGATTAGTGAAAACAAAGTGATCACGCGCTTCCAATGGAGGTAAATTACCTCCCTTGGCAAAACAGACGGGGCAACATGAATAGCAGACGACAGGCATTCTATCGGTGATATCATGATCTTCGGACTCACTTCTTACTTTCGTTTCTCATAAGTTTTATTTTGAATATTTGTTTATTCTACATTTCAACAGAAACTCTCACTCATGATTCCCATTTTTAGGGCTTTTTAGGGCCTCCAGGTCTGTAGGTCTCATTTTTAGGGCTTTTTAGGGGCCTTAAATGGGCTCTTAAAAAATCAGGGCCTTTTAGGGCTTTTTAAGATTTGTACGAACCCTGCAGAGACACGCACACACACACACGGGAGTGATGGGATAGCCTAGTGGTTAGAACATTGCACTCGCAATCTGACGACCCGGGTTCGATTCCCGTTCAAGGGGATATTTTCCTTTGGAGTTAACATCAGTGCTGACTCCACTCTCCCCCAAAGTCCTTCAGATGAGACTATAAACCGAGGCCCCGTGTGCAAACGCACACAGGACATCTTGCGCACACGTTAAATCCTTTTCCGCTTTTCGAAAGAGTAGGCACATTGTGTGCCGGTGGGAACAGATAACAGGATTTTCAAAACCGCATACATACGGGGACTGGATGTAAAAAAGCATGTAAGTGCTTATTCCATTATCCTCGATATAAAAGAATTTAAAAAAACAAACGAAAATCCCCCCCCCCCCCCCCCCAAAAAAAAAAACCCCAAACAAAACACCCCACACACACATACACACACAGAGTGACACACACACACACACAGAGTGACACACACACACACACAGACACTTACACACACACACACTTACACACACACACTGTGACACACACACACGCACACACACACTGTTACACACACACACACAGTGACACACACACACACACACACACAGTGATGCACACACAAAACCAAGGCTTACTGTTCATATTCCTCTGCCGCTTCGTCCACTTTTTGGAATAGTTCATCCAGACCCTCCCCTGTCATCGCCGACACACCCACACACTGCAAAAATACACCCATACACTGCAAAATACACCCACACACTGCCAAAATACACCCACACACTGCCAATACACCCACACACTGCCAAAATACACACCCACTGCAAAAATACACCCACACACTGCAAAAATACACACCCACTGCAAAAATACACCCACACACTGCAAAAATACACACCCACACACACTGCAAAAATACACCCACACACTGCAAAAATACACCCACACTGCAAAAATACACACACACACACTGCAAAAATACACACACATACTGCAAAAACACACCCACACACTGCAAAAATACACCCACACACACTGCAAAAACACACCACACACTGCAAAAATACACCCACACACTGCAAAAATACACAAACACACACTGCAAAAATACACAAACACACACTGCAAAAATACATCCACACACTGCAAAAATACACCCACACACTGCAAACATACACCCACACACTGCAAACAAACACCCACTGCAAAAATACACACACTGCAAAAAGACACCCACACACTGCCAAAATACACCCACACACTGCCAAAATACACCCACACACTGCCAAAATACACACCCACACACACTGCCAAAATACACCCACACACTGCCAATATACACCCACACACTGCAAAATACACCCACACACTGCAAAAATACACATACACACTGCAAAAATTCACACACACACTTTTTTAAAAGCTATCACCTTGCCTGTTTAGAATGTGCACAATGCGTTGAAGTACACGGAGGTATGTCTACACTGTCGTTTGCACACTGTATTATTGTATTGTATTGTGTATCACTTTAAGTCATGGTAGATTTATCTTGCGTGAAATTTGGTCCGCTCTCCCTGGGAAGAGCGTGGCACCACAAGAGCAGGACCTCCCCATTATTAATTTGTTCTTTTCCTGTCTGCACATATATACGTATTTGGTTTTCAATCAGAGTAGCTTTTTTCAAAAATACAATTTTGCCAGGGATTGCTCTCTTGTTGCTGTGTGTTCTTTTACATGTGCTAAATAATTATGTGCAGCACACGGGACTTAGGTTTATTGTCTCATCTAAAAGACTAGCACCCAGACCACCACTCAGGGTCTAGTGGATGGGGGAAAAGTTTTGTGCCCAAATAGAATTCGAATCATCACACACTTTGAACCCAGACTTCATTTTCTTGACAGGTGCATTACCTCTAGACCACTGATAGTTGGCTTAATAGGTAAAAAAAAGAAGGTAAAGGTGTCCCATAACCTATGCGGTTGTAGGGGAGCGAGGCGTCAGAGACCTCACTTCTCTAGGGCCAGCATATTGAGGGCGGCGCCCATCTCCTCTCCCTCGCTGCTTTACTTTCCCTGACCCTAAAGAGGGCAGGCACCCATTTACAGCTGGGTGAACTGGGGGTATGTGTTGAAGCCAAGGCGCGAAAACGGTCACCCATCCACTTAGTGACCATGCTTAATGCTGCTTAACTTTAGCTTGGGGAAAGTGAGTGCTCTGACCACTCTTCTAGAAATGATTGACAGATTCTTTCTTTTACACTAAGAGTAAGGCCAGCATGTGTTGGCACATGGTAAGGTTTATCATCACAATGTAACAAATGCATTACGTCATTTGCACAAATAACACATTCATGACATACTTGCTCAATCCAGGTACATGGGTGTTTCATGTAACCTAAATGAGATGAATACGAGAACAGCACAAACACTTAAATTCAGTCCTTCAATCTTTCAACTGGCAAACTACAATGTAGTACTAACTTAATGAACTCGAGAGACAATTTTTCCACACAGTTAATAATATGCACAGTATATTCCTGCTCAGACTGAACGTTTGTTTTAAAATGTCAATGCCCACGTGACAAATGTGTCACTTCTTCTGCTTAGTGCATAGTGCCTGGTAACAACAAGGAGAAACAATGAGAGCGATAGAAGAGATAATTCCTCGCACAGAATTTCCAGAAGGTGGGGATGCTATCTACACCGAAAGAGCCCCCCAGCATCTCCACAGAGGACAAGTTGTGACAATGACTATGTATTATTTTTTTAAATATTTTTTATTTTATTTATTCTTTTATACCGAGGATAATGGAATAAGCACTCATGTGCTTGTTTTTTTACATCCAGTCCCCGTATGTATGCGGTTTTGTAAATTTTGTCATCTGTTCCCACCGGCACACAATGGCCTACTCTTTTGAAAAGCGGAACAGGATTTAACGTGTGCGCAAGATGTTCTGCATGCGTTCGAACATGGGGCCTCGGTTTATAGTCTCATCCGAAGGACTTTGACATTCAAGTTCGATTATTTTGTCAAACTGGGAAGAAAGGGCAAGGCTGGGAATCAAACCCTGAACCTCACGGTTAACTTGTTGGCAGGCGAACGTCTTAACCATCCTGCCAGAGAGAGAAGAGAGAGAGAGAGAGAGAAGAGGAGGGGGGGGGGGAGGAGAGAGAGAGAGAGAGAGGGGGGGAGAGAGAGAGAGAGAGAGAGAGAGAGAGAGGGGGAGAGAGAGAGAGAGAGAGAGAGAGAGGGGGGGGGGGGGGGGTTGAGAGGTAAGGAAAGAGGGAGAAACAATGAGAGCGATAGAAAAGATAATTCCTCGCACAGAATTTCCAGAAGGTGGGGATGCTACTATCTACACTGAAAGAGCCCCCCCCAAGCATCCCCACGAGGACAAGCTGTGACGACGACTGAAGCTGTAGGGAGACGTTCTCACCTTGAGGTTGTTGTAGAACTCGTCCAGCACCAGGCTCATGCTGCGAGTCAGGTTGGACACGTAGGAGGTCTCCTGGTCCAGCGCCTCTTGGAACGACTCAAAGTCCCGCATCCACTCCACCGCAAAGCTGTGGCTGACAATGTCGATCTGGATGTGCACAGCAAAGCAGTTTTTTTGGTTTTTCTTCATTTCATTTCGTTCTTTTATATCGAGGATTTATTTATGTATTTATTTATTTATTTTTTAATTTATTCTTTTATATCGAGGATAATGGAATAAGCACTTATGTGCTTTTTTTCCCATCCAGTCCCCGTGTGTATGCGGTTTTGTAAATTCTGTCGTAGGTTCCCACCGGCACACAATGGCCTACTCTTATGAACAGCAGAACAGGGTTTAACGTGTGCGCAAGATGATCTGCGTGTGTTCGCACACGGGGCCTCGGTTTATAGTCTCATCCGAAGGACTTTGACATTCAGTTCGATTTTTTTGTCAAACTGGGAAGAAAGGGCGAGGCTGGAACCTCAGAACCTCATGGTTTACTTGTTGGCAGGCAAACGTCTTAACCAACCTGCCACCTTCCATCCTGTGCACAGCAAAACACGGTGATGATAAATACACATTTATTTATTCTTTTATATGGGAAGGAAGGTGGCAGGATGGTTAAGACGCTCGCCTGCCAACAAGTAAACCATGAGGTTCTGGGTTCGATTCCCAGCCTCACCCTTTCTTCCCAGTTTGAACCAAAAAAAATCGAACTGAATGTCAAAGTCCTTCGGATGAAACTGTAAACCGAGGCCCCGTGTGCAAACGCATGCAGAACATCTTGCGCACACGTTAAATCCTGTTCCGCTTTTTGTAAGAGTAGGCCATTGTGTGCCGGTGGGAACGGATGACAAAATTTACAAAACCACATACACACGGGGACTGGATGTAAAAAAACAAAAAAAACCACAAAAAAAACCCCCAAAAAACCCCTGAGCGCTTTGATTTGTTGCTTTACAAGATTCAGCGCTATATAAATTCCATACATTATTATTATTATTATAATTATATCGAGGATAATGGAATAAGCACTTATGTGCTTTTTTACATTGAGTCCCCGTCTGTATGCGGATATGTTAATTCTGTCATCTGTTCCCACCGGCACACAATGGCCTACTCTTACAAACAGCATTTAATGTGTGCGCAAGATGTTCTGCATGCGTTCACACATGGGGTCTCGGTTTATAGTCTCATCCGAAGGTGATGATGAATACACACGAAGCTGCTTGTCAAAGATATACGTAAGGGTGAAACTTTTTCAAAACTGCAAAATAAAGAAAAGACAAAGATTTGGAACTGCAAGATTAAAAGCAAAAAAGCAGTCGCTTATGATATACTTTGCTGTCAGCATTTTGAGTCTCACTATGTTACCTGTTGGCATCATAAATAAACAATAAATAAATAATACAAACTGAACTTGTAAACATCTGTGTGTTTGTGTGGGTGTTGTGTTCTGTTGTGTGTTGAGTAGTGTCGTGTTGTGTGGCATGGCATGGTATGGTAAAGCATGGTGTAGCATGGAGTGTGTGTGTGTTGTGTTGTGTGGCATGGCATGATATGGCATGGCATGGTGTGTGTTTGTGTGTGTGTGCACACTCATGTAAGCAGTCTCCTCTCTACTGCAAAATATACTTTTTTCCCCTAACTCTTTCCTCTCTCTAGGCTTCTCTAGAACACATACGCTTACACTGCGTTTTTGTCTAAACGGTTTCAATAGTAATGAACGAAAAGTTTGTTTGTTTGTTATTGATGCCTTGCCTTGTTCATGGCGATAAGGAAGGGCAGTTTGGTTTTGTACAGGATGCTGCAGGCGTACAGCATGTTGGACATGAAGGTCACTGGGTTGACACTGCGCGACGTGTCCATCACATACAACACCACTGTAGGAAAGGTGGAGGCCTGAAAAATCACATTGAACAAAATATGATGTAATATAGTGTGATGTAATTAGTATAATGTAATATAATGGGGACGGGGACGGGATAGCTCAGTGGTCGGAGCACTCGCTTTCTCCCAACCAAGTTAAGCAGAGTCGAGCGTGGTTACCAGTTGGACGGGTGACCGTTTGCGCGCCTTGGCTTCAGTACAGTTCCCCCAGTTCACCCAGCTGTAAATGGGTACCTGCCCTCTTTAGGGTCAGGGAAGGTAAAGCGGTGAGGGAGAGGAGATGGGCACCGCCCTCAATATGCTGGCCCTAGAGAAGTGAGGTCTCTGATGCCTCGCTCCCCTACGACCTTATAGGTTATGGGACTCCTTTACCTTTACCTTACTAATATAATGTAATGTAATGTGATGTAATGTATGTAATGTAATGCAAGTGACTGGACTGACACTGCGTGACGTGTCCATCACATACAACACCACCATAGGAAAGGTGGAGGCCTGAAATATCACATTGAACAAAATATGATGTAATATAGTGTGATGTAATGTAATGTAATATAATGTAATGCAAGTGATTGGACTGACACTGCATGATGTGTCCATCACATACACCACTGTGGGGAAAGTGGAGGCCTGTAAAAAATCACATTGAACAAAATTTAATGTATTGTAATGTGATGTAATGTGATGTAATGTAGATGGTTAGGTTGATGCTGAGTGATGTCTATCATATACACCACCACCATAGGGAAGGAGGAGGCCTGAAAAATTACACTGAACAAATATATGTTATGTAATGAAATATAATGTAGTGTAATATGATGCGATGTAATGTAATGTAATGTAATGTAATATGATGTATGTAATGTAATGTGATGTCATGCAGGTGACTGGGTTGACACTGCGAGATGTGTCCATCACATATACCACCACTATGACGAAAGTGGACGCCTGAAAAAATCACAATGAACAAAATGTCATGTATTGTAATAAAATGTAATGTAATGTAGTGTAATATAATATGTAATATAATGTAATGTAATGTTACGTAATCTAGGTCACTGGGTTGACACTGCGAGATGTGTTCATTACATATACCACCACTATGAGGAAGGTGAAGGCCTGTAAAATCACAATGAACAAAATGTAATGTAATAAAATGTAATGTAGTGTAATATAATATGTAATATAATATAATGTAATGTAGGTCACTGGGTTGTTGCTAGGTGATGTGTCCATCACATACACCACCACCATGGGAAAGGTGGGGGCATGAAAAATCACATTGAACAAAATGTAATTAAAATTTTATTTTTAATAATCTTTCTTTCTGAAGATAATGGAATGATCACTCATATGCTTGTTTCTTTTCTTTTTTGGTTTTGTTGTACCATTAATAATGACTTATTCTACAAGAGAAATGACCTTTTCACATAGTTTATTTATTTTTTTAATTTAGGCTCTTATTTCGAGGATAATGGAATAAGCACTTCCATGCTTTTTTTAACACCCAGTCCCTGTGTGCATGAGGTTTGATAAGATTTTGTCATCAGTTCCCACTGGCACACAATGGTCTACTCTTTTGAAAGCTGACACACATAACGTGTGTGCAAGATGCTCTGCGATACACACGGGACATCAGTTCATAGTCTCATCTGAAGGACTTGCTCAATGTAATGTAGGGTAGGGTAGTGTTATGAAATGTGAAATAATGTAATGTAATGTACGACATGTCCATCACATACACCACCACTGTGAAGGTGGCGGTCCAAAAAATTGCATGGAACAAAACTGTCATGTCAACGGATTGAATAAGTTTATGATGGAATTATTGTTTCTTTTCATTTTGAGGAGAGAGAGAGAGAGAGAGAGAGGGGGGAAGGAAAAGCAAGAAAACTAGAGAAGATTTTAATATTTTCTCTGCTGCTTTACTAAATTGCTGAAAAAAAGCAAAAATTTAAACAAAGCAGAACAAAGGGGGTGGGGTCAATAATACCTTTTGCAAAAAAAGGAAAGGAAAAAAGCAAATCACAAAATCCACATCTGTTCCCAAAGAGAACTATTCTAAAAATAACAACCACCCCCAAAAAAACAACCACCACCCAAGAAACAAAAACAAACATATTTCTGCACAAGTAAGAATCCACAAATGCACTTTATACTCAAAACTATCCATCTCATCATTATCCAAAATCATAGGAGCAGACGCTAAAAGTTCAAACCAAGGGCAGACAACAACTGACCAGTGACTCTGTGATGATGGAACCCGATGCTGACCAGGTGAACACCTCAATCTGGCCGGGAGTGTCCAGTATGGCGTGCCTGTGACACACACACACAAACATATCAAACACACATTCAATACATACTGCACATCTAGTGTTATGTACACACATATGCATGCATACACACACATGCGCACACTGCATATACACATGGTGCCAGTATTTTATTTTTTATTTATTTATTCTTTTATATCGAGGATAATGGAATAAGCACTCATGTGCTTTTTTACATCCAGTCCCTGTGTGTATGCGGTTTTGTAAATTCTGTCATCTGTTTCCACCGGCACACAATGGCCTACTCTTCCAAAAAGCGGAACAGGATTTAACGTGTGCGCAAGATGTTCTGCATGTGTTCGAACACACACACGCGCACACTGCATATACGCATGGTGCCAGTACACACACACGAACATGAGCACACACACACACACATGCACACTCACACACATTCGCTTACTGAAATGTTCTTTCTTTATTCACACTTCCTACACACAAAATCCTAAACCTGTGCTACTACTCAACACACACAGACTGTCTACACTACAACAGCACCAATGGATAATATAGCCAAGTGGTCAATATCGTTCGACTTGTCTCCCACGAGACTATGAAACCATGGGTTCAAATCTTGGCAGTGTCTGGTGAAATATGGGTAAGGCTTTTCATGATTTCCCAGGTCAACTTCAAGTGCAGACCTGTCAATGCCTTATACTGTATTATATAAACACATGCAGAAGGTTAAATACGCATGTTAAAGATCCCATAATTCAGGTCAACATTCAGTGGGTCATGGAAACATGAGCATACAAAGCATACATCCCTGAAGTTGGAGTGTGGCTACCTTCATGGTGGGCAACAAACAGTCTGCACTTCTAGCTGACCTGGGAAACTGTACAAATCCCCACCCTTAATAATACACCAGATGCTGCCGAGATTCCAACCCATGACTTTGTAGTTGAAAGGTCTTCACCACACAGCTATGGCATCCATCAGAGATCCGTATTTTAGATGAAAACTTTAGCTTGTCCATATCTTTTAAAACTCTCAACCCTCCTTCTATCTCACCCCATTTCCACAACAAACAACAATAACAACATCAAAAGAAAATTAAAAAACAAAACAAAAAAAGAGATGCTGGGTTTTTCAAACACTGACCTGCACTCAGATGCTTTCTCTTCCATGAGCTTGATTACCTTAAGAAAAAACACAAAGCAGTTATTACATAAAACATAAATTCACCAAAGACAGAATGCAGCTTTAACCCTCGTCCCTGATACGGCCGCAGCCATCAGTAACGGCAGCCGCTGCTAGATTCCAATACGACCGCAGCGGACAGTTGGTGCTGCCCACGTGGGCAGTACTTTCCATCACACACAGACCTCGTGGTTTTCACACTATATGTCTGAAAATTGGTGGGGCGATGCAGGGAGGGTGTCAGAGGGTGCCAGCGATAAATTTAGACCACTAACATGCGTGTAGTGGGGAGGGAAGGAAGAAATCACAGCCAGCGACCGGAATGTTTTTCAATGGTGCAGCGAGGCGAAAAAAATGGCGTTTTCTTTAGTAGCAGACGATTCATCTGATTAGTGAGACGATAAATTGTGTGACACATCCTTGAAGTACTATTGCACATAACTATTGGTAAACACATCAGCTAGGTATCAGTTCTTTATCAACACTAACATGCTTGAACTATTGTCAAATCCATGCAGGATTTGCTGTTTTATCATATATACCATACTTTTACCTGTGATTGGTGACAAATAAGGTGACAATGACAAGACATCTGGTGACCAGACACATAAACTTGGCCTAAGTACAAAGACACACCTAGCTTGTGACAAAATTTCAGCTTGATAGCTTGTCATGCACACACACAATCGTCTTCAGAGTAAAGTCAGTCAGTTGGGGGTGGAAAACCTTCAAAGAATTCAAAACCTACAGGCAGTTTAGCTCTGTAGAATCCAACAACAAGAGGGTTAAAGGTGGGCAAATGGCTGCACACACACACACAAACTCTCAATATTGGTCAACCTTGGCGTTCTAGCAGAGAAATGGGAAAAACAGATTATTTTAACTTGATTTTCATACTTTTGGGAAAAAAAATCATCATTTGGAATAAATGTAAAGGTGTCCCATAACCCAAGTGGTTGTAGGAGAGCGAGGCATCAGAGACCTCAGCTTCTCTAGGGGCTAGTATATTGAGCGTGGCGGTGCCCATCTCCTCTCCCTCGCTGCTTTACCTACCCTGACCCTAAAGAGGCAGGAACCCATTTACAGCTGGGTGAACTGGGGGACTATACTGAAGCCAAAGTGTGCAAATGGTCACCCATCCAATTAGTAACCACGTTCGATGATGCTTAACCTTGGCTGGGGGAAAGCGAATGCTCTGACCACTGAGCTATCCCATCCCCTCATTTAGCATAGGTAGCCAAAATCTCAATCAAAACAGAGCAGGCCAAAAACTCGAAGGAATGAAGAAACTGTGACATCAAACTGTGACAAATGAATGAAGTACAATGTACTTACCTGGTCAAAACGGGTAGCGAAAATATTCAGCGATGTTATGATCCCTCCATTTGGACCTAGCGAGTATCTGGGTACCATTCAGGAAAACTCCACTTTGAGAAAAAATGTATGTGTGGATTCACGATCCACAGAATAAATCAGCCTCAACAAAAAATGTCCTGTCTGTACAACTGCAATGTGTGTGTGTGTGTGTGCGTGTGCGTGCTTTCCTGCATGCTTGTAAGTTGTATACATGTGTATGAGAGAGAGAGAGAGAGAGAGAGAGAGAGAGAGAGAGAGGTTTTTCTTTCTTGATGAATTTCAACCTGGAATGGGGAAAATCCAGAACATTTGAGAAACACTAAAATTCTCTTTTGAGACAGAATACTTGAACATTAAAATATACAGTACACTACATATTGATAAACACTAGATGAAAATATCTTAAAATCTATATAATTTGGATCGCTGTGTTTTTGCTATACTAAATAAAGGGGGTGAAAGAGCCTAATACTTAAGTTGTAGCATTGTGCTCATGCTCATAAAAAAAGAGAAAAAAAAGAAAAAAAGTGGAAATGGTCTGATGGCCTGGGATCTAGCCACCACAGAGGTGCCCATTTTACTTCTAAGGGAATTTTACCCAGGGGTGAAGATCAGAGCTGATTCCACTCCCCAAAAAGCCCTCTAGATGGGATGATAAACCAAGGCCCCATGTGTGAATGCAGGCAGAATATCTTGTGCAGATGTTAAAACCAGTTCTGCCCTTTGGAAGAGTGGGTATTTTGTGCTGGTGGAAATAGATGATATGCACACAAGTGTCGTGTTAAGACATCATCTCCAAATTTGGAAATGGCTACCCTAATGGTGGGCAGAAATGGCCGCATATGCAAAATCTCACCATTGGTGAACTTCGGAGCTCTAACCAAGGAACGAAACCCCTCCTCCCCCCCCCCCCCCCCCCCCCCCCCAAAATAAATCTTTGTTCTATCCATGTAAAATCTTTGTATGACTTCACGTTTGAGATACAAGGATACTGTTTCATGACTTCTTTGTAGTTCACTGTGTCCCGGACATCTGAAAAATAGAAGAAAATTAAGATTAAGTCTTTCTGCTGCTCACAATGCAAGTTTACAGGCACATGATACAGGTCCATTCCAGTATCACACCCTATGAGTTACATGGATTTTGATTCTTCTCATTATAGCTGCAACAAAAACATTGTATGATCTTGAACTCACATTTTGATTGCAATAAATCATTCTGAGCAAGCTGTTTCTGTAACCCCCGAGATGCGAGACAAGAAAAAACAACAAACCCAGGCCCCAACATGGCAACAGGTCCTTTTACTACATGGGGAATAAATGAGTGAAGAGAGACGATCTTTTCTTTCTGATAATACTGGATTTAATTTATCTTGCCCAAGCATGACCCCTCAAAAAAAAATCCACCCAACAACAACCCACCAACAACCCAACAAAAAAAACCCAACAACAAACAAAAAACCAAAACAAACCAAGACAAAAAAAACAACAAAAATCCAAAACCAAACCCCCCCAAAACAGTAAACAACAAACCAAACCCCCCAAAACCTTACCCCCTCCCCCCAACCTAACCCCACCCCCCAAAAAACAACAACAACCAACAACAACCAAAACAAAACAAAACAAACCCTCCAACAACACCACTCACTAGAAAAAACACCACACAACCCAAAACTATACTGTTTACATAAAAAAGAAAAAAAAGTGATAATGATTACAGAAAGTCACAATGGATAACAAACATTAGCAATACAACCTAACAACAATACATAAAAAAAAACCACACATTATTTATTTATACACACAATCCGCACTCCTCCCTTACTTCCCACAACTCACCTATGTTGGCTGGGAAGGAGACATCAATCACTGCAGGATCCAGGTTAACCACATAGGGACTGGTTTTCTTGCTTTGCAAGTGAGACACCATTTTCTGAGGGCAAACAAAATCACAGTGTCATTCTTGTTGTACATGTACATGTATACAGTAGATACATGCACAGCATTAACTCTTTTTCTGCCATAGGTGACTTTAGTCAACGCTCTGGTTCATCGCCATAAGCGACTTACGTTAAGCGCGGGTCATGTAAAAAAAAGGACAGTTTTCATACAGTAACAAGGTTTCACACCTCAGCTGACTTGCGTGCTTCACCCCTGACCCAGTTTTAAGTGGAGAAACTGACCATTTTATTCTGACACAGACTGATTCAGTGAATGCTGAGAAATCTGAATCAGTAACAGTGCTGAAAAATACTTGGCACTGAAAAGAGTTTTTCAGTCGTGAACTTGGCGGTGAAAGAGTTAACACAAACAACCTCTAAGACACAACATAATCCTCACAAAATGATAATTCAAGAATGAATCAGCTAAAATATACTTAATTAAGTTAATAGATGGTCAAAATCTTTTACACTATGCCGAGAGAAAAATCAGAAACATATTTCTGGGGAGTTTTCTCAAAATTTATTTTCGTGACTGTTGATGGTGTATTGCACAACAATTTATCTAACTTTAGCCCAGGCCCTAGATGTAGACATCATTTGTGTGAATCACCCCCCCCCCCCCCCCCCCTCCCTGTTCCTTGGTTAATTTTAGGTAGCCGCATTATGACTTCCAGGATAGTGTTTAATCACGACAGCTGTAGGCATGTGTTTTTGTTTTTCTTGGTTTTTGGTCATCTATGGACTACTGGCACACAATGGCCTACTCTTCAGAAAGGCGGAATGGGTTTTTAATGTGTGTGCATGATGACTTAGATGTTCTGCGTGTGTTTGCACATGGGACCATGATTTATAGTCTCATCTGAAGGACTTTGAAGTGAAGTGAAGACTGAAACAGTGAAAGAAACATTCAGTTTGACTTTTTCATCACACTGGGAAGAAAAGGCGAGGTTGGGAATTGAACCCAGAGCCTCAGTCCTGTTTACTTGTTGGCAGGCAAAAGCTGGGAATTTGTTTCACCCTCTCCCACTTTTACCCGCCGCAGCCCGCTTGCCTGTGTATATTTATACCCGCTGCAGCCCGCCTGACGTCATTTCAGCCTAGTAGGGAATTTCCCTCATGCACTAAGCTCTACCTAGTACACACACACTATGAATGAACATTCCACTGAGGTCAGCATAAACTAAGGAAGGAATGTGCACCAAATTCAGTACTACACAGCCTCCTGTTCACAAGAAATTGGCCAGTGACTGGCTTTGTCTTTCCCATGCTTTCTTGTAGCTAAAAATGGCAGCAAAGACTGAGGATATGATTGGGAGGAATATACTAATGTGGAAATTGAAGCTATTTTGGCTCAAATGGAACAGTTCGAAAGAGAATAAAATGTTGAATCCAATGTTGAAGTAGATGTAGAAGAAGATGAAATAGGAGAAGGTAGTGAGTCGGAAAGTGATGCTGAGGATAACAATCTGTCAGCTTCATTGCAGACGACGTGGCGAGGCGCACAAGTGCCTGGCACAGTGCAAGACTTCATGCTGCCGACTGGGCCGGCACAAACTCTCCCACTGAATCAGTGAATGCCAAGCCCTTAGATTACTTTGTTTTGCTTGTGCCCCAACATTTTTTTCAAACTACAGCAGATAAAACTAACAATTATGCCAGGCAAAAGATCGCCATGAAAGGCTCAGTCATAGATCCATTATGGACAGAAACAACACCTGAGGATATTAGGGCTTACCTGTCAATTTTGATCATGATGAGGATCAAGCATTTGCCAAGGATTCATCTCTACTGGTCTACTGATTTGAGATTTTTTGAGTCACGGATCAGTACTACTATGACGAAAACCAGATTTCTCAAAATAAATCAGTATTTTCACCTGAGAAACACCGCCAACACACCTGGACGTGACACTTGGCTGTGACACCTGCATTGTGACAGCCATGTAACTGGCTATTGGTGAAGGACACACTAGTGTTTTTGTAAATAGTAGGCGTGAGCATATATTTGTAAATAATGTATATTTCACTTTATATATGCGCATTAGTCAATGTTATTTTCAATATGTTTGAATACTTTCCACTCAGAAAATGTAGGCTTGGTGACAGTAATTTTGTGACCAGTGTGAATGTTCGATTGGGTAATTAATGGTGGATGCATTGGAGGACACATTCTGGCAGGACCACACTTATTATTTTTTTAATCACATACCTATTCGTATATTGCGCATGTTATTGTTAGAGGGTAATAGTAGACTAACAGCATGATGTCAAGTTCTGCAATGTTACCTTTATTTGGTGACAAAGAGGGGATATCAGCATGACACATGTTGGTAGGATACAGATCTTGGGGTGCACAACAAAGTATGACATCAAATGAATAGTTGAATACTTTGGCCAAATAAAGAAATATGAATGCTCTTCCTTGGCCAAATAAAGAAATATGAATGCTCTTCGAACAATAACTGTACAGCACTCTGTGTACTTGAGGTACCTTATTTTATGAAAAAACTGCATGAATTTTCAAATGCTACAGAGAGTTTCTCTGTAAGATATGCGAATGGTAAAGGATTAATTAAACTTTACATCATGAATCCGCTTTTCACGTGGTACTGGTATAGATCACATGAACACATCAAGTATGTAGGCCTAACATATGCACCAGTAAAAATAACATCATACAAAATATGGTATAAATAAAGGTTAAGACCGATTTAAATGATGAGTCAGTATAACACACGATGTACATGTATCCCTGCCCATCCACGACTAGTCTAGAGCCATTTGATTTGTACTACGTTTTAATTTATTTTATAAAAACGAAAGCACCTTACCTTAACCAAAGTTGTTTTCCCTGAGCCTGCCATACCAAGAACTAAAACACATATTGGATTCTTCTTTTCAGATGTCGCAGGCTGTGCTGCTGCTGTTGCTCCACCGCTCTCCATATCTGGGTTTTCACTAGACTGCGCACTTTCCATTTGCTCTGTCTCCTGCGACAAGGATTCAGCCATTTTGAAGTGTGATGGCTTTTGGGAGGAAGCTGCTTTATACCGGAACAGGAAAGAAAATTTTAAAATCTTCCCAAACAAAACGAACAACCCGTAATTACCCCCCCCCCCACCCCCACCCCCCCCCTCTCTCTCTCTCTCTCTTCTATCTCTGTGTGTGTGTGTGTGTGTGTGCGTGTGCATTTTTGGTCCTTTCAATTTGTTTAGACCTGTAAGTTTGTATGAAGGCTCATCCAAGAGCCGAAACTCGAGTTAGGTCAGGTCAAAGGCATGGTTCTTACACAAAAATGCCTAAAATGCTGTCATTGAAAGATTTTATTTTCTAGTATTTTAAAAAAAGTGAATCTTTGAGAATAATTTTAAAAATTGATTGAGAAGTTGTAAGTGGTTACCTGCCCTTGTTTCCCTCCACTACTATTTCTACATAAGTTTGTATATTATGTAAATATTGTCACTCCTTAGCCGCAAAAGTATAGTTTGGATTAGTTTTGAACTCCAACTACAGAAAATAAAGTCACAGTAACATAGATTTAAACAAATAAGCCATATATTTTTTGGCCCCCAAACATTAACAGAGCATGTTACATACGAAACTTTTTTGGTACTAGGCTAGCTCCACATTTCAGGTCATATGATCAAAACAATACAAAATGGGGACAAGAAGCCTTACCCGGTAAGTCAGAATGTGAAACTTGATCGCAAAAGTTATGAACTCGGCCACAGAGATACGGTGTCTCTTTAGCCATCGGTAGAAAAATGACCAGACTAATGAAACTGATCATTGTGTGCCTCTGGCATAGATTAGGGGCGATAGAAACAGTGAGACAAATTGCTGTTTCGAAGAAGCGACATTGGCTACAAAACTTAACCTCGTGACAGCATACGCGTTGCATAAGAATAATATGCTTATATGGGTGTGATTTATGATTACGTTGCAGGGTTTGTTTGAAATAATCGCAACAGAAGGGATATCCCATAAAGAAATTAGTTATAGTTGCGGTTGGCAGATCGGAGTTCCGACAAATGTACACGTGATTAACAAGTCTTGGAGCTCGCGCGCGCGTATACGTGCACACACACACACACACACACACACAACACACACACACACACACACACACACACACACACACACACACACACACACACACACATATGTATACCCACTATACGTACATGAGTATGCATGGGCATTGCTGTATGTGTGCATGGGTGTACTTTTGTGAGTGTTTACTATTATTATTTCATTTCGAGGATAATGTAATAAACACTCAATGACTCATGCAATTTCTTACATCCAGTCCTCATGTGTACATCTACATGTGCAGTTTTGAACATTTTGTCATCTGTTCCCACCAGCATACAATGTGTGTGTGTGTGACTCTGTGTGTGTGTGACTGTGTGTGTGTGACTCTGTGTGTGTGTCACTGTGTGTGTGTAAGTTCAGATGTTGGTGGTAGTGTGTAACTGTGTGTCATTGTGTGTGTGTGTGTGTGTGTGTGTGTGTGACAGTGTGTGTGTATGTGTGTGTGTGAGAGAGAGCACATGCATATATATATATATATATATATATATATATATATATATATATATATATATATATATATATGTGTGTGTGTGTGTCACTGTGTTTGTGTGTGAGAACATACATATATGCATGTGTGTATGTGTGTGTGTATTTGTATGAGTCAGCACTGTTGCATGTATAAGCATGCTTTCCTATCAGTACAAACGCAGTGAGAGACAGAGAGAGAAAGAGAGAGAGAGAGAGAGAGGGGGGGGGGGGGGGGGGTAACCTTGCAGGGTCATTCTGTTACTGTAGTTTTAGATTGGTTATCTCAGAGTCAGACATTCGAGCATAACAATAAGTGAATAACATTAACATTAAAAACCTCATTTTAGCCTGTCTAGCAAATAATGAACAAATTTTTATTAGTTATTTGACTTTTGATTCTTTTTATTCAATTAGTTACAGGTATCTTAACTTGAGTTGATGAAACAATGTGTAAAAGCTAAAGTTGTGCTATAAATTTGTAAACTCACTAAACTGGCTCAAGTGTCTTATTGTTCACAGAATGAAAAGTGTTGCTGGATTGCCACAAGCATGTGACTATTTTGAATAAGCTGTGGCTTGATGTTTTTCTCCTGATGTGCTATCATTGACATAGATCTGCTCTTGTAATATGTTTTTGAAAACAAATTCTTTAATCAGAATAATAAACTGCATATGTTTAATGTTTGGCAAAGAAGAGAATCATTTAATGATTTATGGAGATAAAACATGAACTGGAGGTATCCTCAATATTAACAGTTTGATAGATGTTCTACTAGTCAATGTGACAGTAGTCCTAATCACTCTAATTTAGAGCATCTTCACATGTTTTAGCTTTTGTTTTTTTTATTGCCAAAGCTCTGGTCAAGGAGATTTGTCTCATAGTTATACACATACTTTACAATAGACAGATTTGTAAATTCTTAAGTAAATCAAGACATCCCCTTCCCCTTCCTCAAGTAAAGAAACACCCCTCACAATTCACTGAATAAGCAATTTACTTGTAAACAAGCAAAACAAGCAAGCAACCAATCAACAAAGCAGCCAACTAGCCTGCCACCAACCATTGAACCAACCAACCAACCAACCAACCAGCCAGCCAGCCAGCCAGCCAGCCAGCCAAACAGTCACTGTCAAATCAGAATCAATCAACTAACCAAACAAAGAGAACTCCTCTTAATTTGTATTTTAATGCAGCTTGAAAATATTCTTTTCTTTTTTGTTGTTGGTTTGTTTGTTTTTTTGATCGCTATTCTTATTTTTTGTTGTTGTGCTTTGTACTGTATGAGATGCGGTTATTGTGTACATTCCACTGTTCTTGGTCCAGGTAAAAATCTTTGTCCATTATTGATGTGCCAAGGCCTATGATGTCAAAAATGATAATGTTGAGCATTATACTCTGAAATGGGGGTGGGATAGGCATAGTTGTTACAGCTCCTGCCTCATAGAATGATCTGATCTTGCCGCATAGAATGATCTGATCTTGCCTCATAGAATGGTCTGATCTTGCCTCATAGAATGATCTGATGGTGTTGGTTCAAGCATCATCGAGGCACCCGTTCAAGGGGATTTTGCCCCTGGAGTTAACATCTGCACTCCCCTGAAAGTCCTTCTGATGAGATGCTAAACCAAAGCAACATGGTTCTGCATGTGTTTGCACATGGGGTTTTGGTGGGCTTTGGCCCCATGTGCAAACGCATGCAGAACATGTTGCACACACATGGAAACCCGTTCCACCTTGTGGAAGAGTAGGCCATTGTGTGCCGGTATAAATCAATGACAATTAAACCAAAAAAATCCCACATGCACACTGGTGTATTCTTAGACATCATCCATGAGTTCAGAATATATGGCTGCCTTCGTGGTTGTATTATATATGCAAAATCTTATCAATATGCTCACCATTGGAGGTCTGTCTGAGGCACACACACAAAAAAGCAGCTCTGGAATGTAATGTGGGATTGCCTTTATCCATGATTAGCTTCTAGCTCGCCAACCTATCCTCCATGGAAACAGGAAAAAGTCTTCTGAAGTTGGAGTATGGCTGCCTATATTATGGTGAGGTATGAAAATGGCCATACACACAAACTTGTTATCTAGTGTGCACTCTCACTATGATTCCCAGGTGGGATGTGTGAGATAGAGGGCATATTTGTGGGTGACACCCCAGCTCAACACCCTCCTCCTTCTTCTCATCAGTGACAATAGCAACAACACCATCAACAACATCAACAACAATAATGATGTGTTCCAGGGGCAGCCAGGAAAGAGTCTTCTTCGTCTACGACCATCAGAAACATGGAGAAGAAGCTGACCCTAAAGACGCCATTTTGTTTTTCTACCCACCTTCGGTAAAGTGTATCATATATATATATATTTTTTTTTCTCTTTGTTTTAGTTTTGTCATAAGTGATAACAGAAATCCCTTTATCAGTGCTGATAGCAGAAACTCAAAAGCAGGATTACCAGACTAGTTCAATGCAAGTATGAGAGGAATATTATCCAACATTGTCCTGTGTCTATAGTTCTCTCTGATGTGGATGACTGTGGGGTTATCTTGGTTTGTAATTTTCTTGTATTAGTATGAAATAGTTATACATGAAAGTGTATGTGTGTGTGTGTGTTAGTTTATTTATTTTATTTCGAGGATAATGGAATAAGCTTTCATGTGCTTTTTTTCATCCAGTCCCCATGTGTATGCAGATTTTAAAATTTTGTCATCCCTTCCCACCAGCACACAAGCGGAACAGGTTTTAATGTGCGCACAAGATGTTCTGCGTGCATTTGCAATGGGACCTCAGTTTACAGTCTAATCCAAAGGACTTTTGGGGATAGTGGAGTCCGCACTGATGTTAACTCCACAGGAAAAAATCCTCTGGAACGAGAATTGAACCCGGGTCAGCAGATCACAAATACATCACTGTAACCACCAGGCTATCCTGCTGTGTGTGTGTGTGTGTGTGTGTTTCATGTTGTTTTATTTTCATTTCATGGTTGATATTGATAGCCCCACCTGCCACAAAGGCTATATCAGGGCTTTCACCTTTTTCAAGTGAAAAAGTTGCATGAACAGTAACTTCATGTTTAGACTTATACTAAAGCCCTCACATATCATTGTTAGCCAGAAAAGAG
>CM054157.1:50469522-50488730 GCA_028751875.1 Rapana venosa
TCTTAAAAAGCCCTAAAAGGCCCTGATTGTTGAAGATCCAAAATAAAGCCCCTAAAAAGCCCTAAAAATGAGATGTATTGCCCTGGAGGCCCTAAAAAGCCCTAAAAATGGGAATCATGAGTGAGAGTTTCTGTTGAAATGTAGATTAAACAGATACACAAAATAAAACTTATGAGAAATGAAAGCAAGAAGGGTGACCAAAGATCGTATTTTCGCCGATAGAATGCCTGTCGTCTGCTATTCATGTCACGTCACCTATTTTGCCAAGGGAGGTAATTTGCCTCCATTGAAAGAGCATATACACTTTGCTTTCACCAGTTATTTTTTACATGCGAGGGACTACCTACCCCTATGGTATGTCCGTAATTTGTTTGGAAAATGATGCTAAACTATGGAACTGCAATTATGAGTCGAAAAAACACCAGTTTTCTGTTTACTGTGCTTAAGTCCTTCTCTACAAGATTTTTCAATTTTAGTACAGCTGCGCTGTGAATAGCAAGGCCTATTGTTTCTCCAGTGCGCATGCACAGTTTACAAAATGGCAATCGGGTGTCAGAATGGGAAAATAACAAAACCTGTAGCCAAATTATTTGAGGAGATTATCCCACAGATTTCCTGCAGAAGTCATACAGAAACAAATCCAGTTCATAAGGCAAGTCAGAAATGCCAGCACTTTGCATATTTTCCACTGCTCAATGTGGTCGGTTCATTTGACTTTCTTTAAAATTCGCAAATTATTCAGTTATTGGCAGACTTGATTAAAAAAAACAACTGTGGGGAGAGGGTGTGGGCATCCTTTTCAAGTCAGTGTTAGGCCTACCACTCGGTCTGCATTGATGATACAGGACTTGTACATGTATTCATAGTGAAGAGAACTTGCATCCAGCAACCTCTCTCTCTGTCTATCTCTTTTGTGGATGCTTGTGTGCGTGTGCGTGCGTACATGTGTGTGTGTGTGCATTGTGTGTGAATGCCTGCACGTACGCATGTGTGAGATTGAAATAAAGGAGCAGAATTTGGAAGAGGCACTGTGACTGTGTGAGGGTATTGTTATTACCAGTTCTAGTACCCGGTAACCATCTGCATCTTTGGTAAGGCAAGGAGACTAGTTCACATCAGATGAAGTTTGAGGGATAGTGTCTTAGTTCACTTTGCTAGTTGTTTGTGAAAAGTCCTATTAATATCAGAGACACTTATTTCAGTTTTCACTTTACTTGGTATTTCAAGACATGGAGACTTCCATCACACCATGACTTGATGTTTTATTGTGTGAGGATTTTAATTCATTGTGGTATCTATGATTGAAAGACATTTTATTCTAGAATTGAAGTTGAATTTGTGTCAATAATCAATATCCAACATGCAGTTTTAGACAAGGAGACTTTGCTTACATGAGTTTGAAATTGGTTTATCAAAGTAAACGTGTACACAGGGTGATACTTTGATGCCCCGCAGCTAGGCCCTAAATTTGGAAATAAATGGCCCCTAAAAAGCCCTAAAAAGGCCCTAAATTTTCCCCCACAAAGTCTGTATGAACCCTGTAAATATCAAAACTTCTATTGCATGGTGATGTTGCAGCCCCAAAGACCAGAAAAACAAACAAGATAAATATCAAAACTTTTTATGGCATGGTGATGTTGCAGCCCCAAAGACCAGAAAAACAAACAAGATAAATATCAAAACTTCTATTGCATGGTGATGTTGCAGCCCCAAAGACCAGAAAAACAAACAAGATAAATATCAAAACTTTTTATGGCACGGTGATGTTGCAGCCCCAAAGACCAGAAAAACAAACAAGATAAATATCAAAACTTTTATGGCACGGTGATGTTGCAGCCCCAAAGACCAGAAAAACAAACAAGATAAATATCAAAACGTCTATGGCACGGTGATGTTGCAGCCCCAAAGACCAGAAAAACAAACAAGATAAATATCAAAACGTCTATGGCATGGTGATGTTGCAGCCCCAAAGACCAGAAAAACAAACAAGATAACTATCAAAACGTCTATGGCACGGTGATGTTGCAGCCCCAAAGACCAGAAAAACCAACAAGATAACTATCAAAACTTCTATGGCACGGTGATGTTGCAGCCCCAGAGCAGTGTGTTCCTGCAGGCCTCCCACATCCTGCAGACTGCCCAGCAACAGACAGGGGTCATAGGGGGACTTCTGCTGAACAAAAACAGGTCGGTGGCACCACGGGAAATATTGGGTGTGTGTGGGGGGGTGGGTGGGGATGGGGGGGTGAGGTTGTTGATGGGAGAGTAGGGGGAATTTGGGGTAGGGATGTAGGTATGAGTGAGGAGAAAGAGAGAGTGAGAGAGAGAGAGTAGGGGTGATATTGAAGAATATGGGGTAGGGGTAGGGATGTAGGCGTGAGTGTGGAGAAAGAGAGAGAGAGAGTGTGGAGAGAGAGAGGAGTAGGGGTGATATTGAAGAATGTGGGGTAGGGGTAGGGATGTAGGCATGAGTGTGGAGAAAGAGAGAGAGAGAGAGTAGGGGTGATATTGAAGAATGTTAATGTGGGGTAGGGGTAGGGATGTAGGCGTGAGTGTGGAGAAAGAGAGAGAGAGAGAGAGTAGGGGTGATATTGAAGAATGTTAATGTGGGGTAGGGGTAGGGATGTAGGCGTGTGTGGAGAAAGAGAGAGAGAGAGAGAGAGTAGGGGTGATATTGAAGAATGTGTGAGTGGGTAATTTTGGTGAGAGTGACAAGGTATGTGTGTTTGAGTGTGTGGTGTGGTGTGGTGTGGTGTGTGTGTGTAGGAGGTTGGGGGTAGGGGTAGAGATGTAGGCATGAGTATGGAGAGAGAGTAGGGTGATATTGAAGAATGTGTGAGTGGATGGTTTTGGTGAGTGACATGGTATGTGTGTGTGTGAGTGAGTGAGTGGATGTGTGTGTGCATGTAAGAGATAGATGAATATATTGAGATTTATTTATTTATTTATTTATTTTATCTTATTCTTTTATATCGAGGATAATGGAATAAGCACTTATGCGCTTTTTTACATCCAGTTCCTGTGTGTATGCGGTTTTGTAAATTCTGTCATCGTTCCCACTGGCACACAGTGGCCTACTCTTCTGAAAATCAGAACAGGATTTAACATGTGAGCAAGATGTTCTGCGTACATTTGCAGAGAGAGAGAGAGTGTGTGTGTGTGTGTGCGTGTGCGCATGTGTGTGTGTGTGGTATTTCCCTTGTGTGTGTATGTGTGCATGCTTGCAGTCATGCAAACCTGTGTATTTTTTGTGTGTGCAGGGTGGTATGCACCCAACTGGGTACAGACATCACACGTCGCTTGCTACTTTTGATGCCCCAGGAGCGTAATGTAGGTATCTCTGCTGGCACTGATAATCACAGCCTAGCTTATTCTGTGGACTTATTCTCTTCATCAAAGCACAGCCATCTTACTCACACACACATTTCCTAGCCTTCCTCTTTGCGTGTGATTGACAATCACATATACTTTCACTGTTACACACACACGCACATGCACACACGGATGCACGTGCACATGCACGCATGCATGGACATGCACATGCACACACACACACACACGCACACACACGCACACACACAAGATTCAAGTTTGAATTCCTTTCAACCCATTTGGGGTATGGAAGATTACAAACAAATTCAACAGAAGAATAAACCTAACAGCAGTATACCCCAAAACATTATCAGTGCTATCTAGAACTGAAAAGCAAAATTTAGCGTGGAAGAAACAATTCTAAAATGATAAACAATAGAGATTCAAGACATTTTGAAAAAGTACATTGATTTTCTTTTTAAAAAAAATCATCAGTGAAAGATAACAAAATACAAAACACACAATTACACACACACACACTTATACACAACACTACTTACACCCCCCCCCCCCCCTCACACACACACACAGATCTAGGGGTCGGGATAGCCTGGTGGTTAGAGTGATGTATTCGTGATCTGCTGACCCGGGTTCAATTTTCGTTCAAGAGGATTTTCCCTCAGGAGTTAACATCAGTGCCGACTCCACTCTCCCCAAAAGTTTTTCAGGCGAGACAATAAACCAAGGTCCTGTGTGTGAACGCATGCAGAACATCTTTGCGCACACGGTAAAACCCATTCCGCTTTTCGGAAGAGTAGGCCATTGTGTGCCAGTGGGAATGGATGACAAATTTTACAGAAACTGCATATGCACAGGGACTGGATGAAAAAAAAGCACGAGTGCTTATTCCATTATCCTCGGAAAAAAAAAATCTATGCTTTGGGCTGAGAATATTCTGCCAGACCAAGAAAACTTTGGCCACAGATCAACCAAGTGATAGAAATTGGACATTGATGGTAGAAGGGAAGTGAGAAAAGGGGCAAGGGGTAGTGTGCAGGAGAAGAAAGGATCATCATCATCAACATTAGCCATTACACCCAGTGGTGTTTAGGGCAGCAACAAAGCGCTTCCACTCCTGCCTATTCTGGGCCAACCTAGTCACTGATCCCCAAGAGTGCTGCATGGCCTTCATCTCACTTTCTGCAGTTCTTCTCCACGTTGCTTTTGATGTTTAGGACCTAAAGTAGAGAGAGAACAAATGAAAGAGTAGCTTGCAGAATGTTTGAAGTACCGTCAGGTTTGAGACGGGACCACTGACCACTGAGCTATCCCGTGATATCTTCAGTTTAACGTCTATTCACTCTCTTCAACGCATACAAAACTCTGCAGCTCGACTGGTCCTAAGAAAGAAAAAATCTGAACACATCACTCCTCTTCTGCGATCTCTTCACTGGTTGCCTGTCTCACAAAGACTGCAGTATAAAATCAATACCCTCTGTTTCAAATGTCTCCACAAATCTGCACCCTCTTATCTCTGTAACTGTCTTCACCTGTACACTCCATCCCGTTCCCTTCGTTCAGCCGCTGATACTTTGTGCTTTCGAACACCCAGATTCAAACAAACCACTGTTGGCCGTCGCTCCTTCTCTGTTTCTGGTCCATCCACCTGGAATGACCTCCCTCTTTCACTTCGTCAAAAGCCTTCACTTGATTCCTTCAAATCCAGCCTCAAAACACACTTATTTCCTACCTGAGGCTTTCCCCCCACATATCTGTCCCTAATTTTCAACAGCATCTTTCACCGTCTAAGTGTTGTTCCGTGTGTGTGTGTGTGTGTGTGTGTGTGCGTGCGTGTGCGTGCGTAGTGCGCGCGCATGGATTTCTCATTATGTTTAAGGAGAGTTGCATGCCTGTAAATGATTGAGTGCAAGCGCTTCGATTTGTTTGTTTTTTACAAGATTCAGCGCTATATAAATTCCATATATTATTATTATTATTATTCACATTTAGTGATTTTTTTGTTGTTGCCCCGTCTAAAATCACTAAATGTGAATAGACGTTAAACTGAAGATATCACGGGATAGCTCAGTGGTTCAGAGCACTTGCTTTCCCCAAGCTAAGGTTAAACAACGTCTAGTGTGGTTACCAGTTGGATGGGTGACCGTTTATGCGCCTGGGCTTCAGTACAGTTCCCCCAGTTCACCCAGCTGTAAACGGGTACCTGCCTCTTTAGGGTCAAGGAAGGTAAAGCAGTAAGGGAGAGGAGATGGGTGCTGCCCTCAATGTGCTGGCCCCTAGAGAAGTTGAGGTCTCTGACATCTTGCTCCCCAATGACCGCGTAGGTTATGGGACACCTCTACCTGTACCTTGTACCAGGTATGAGAATCAGCCCATCTAATTGTCTCCCTCCCATATTCTGGAAGTGGGAATCTGTCTACCACACAGTTTGAATATATCTTTTAGATGATCTTTTTTTTTCTAGAAGGAGGGTGGCAAGATGGTTAAGACATTCACCTGCCAACAAGTAAACCATGAGGTTCTGGGTTCAATTACCAGCCTCGCTTTTTCTTCCCAGTTTAATGAAAAAAATCAGACTGAATGTCAAAGTCCTTCGGATGTGACTATAAACTGAACATTTTGCACACATGTTAAAAACCCGTTCTGCTTTTGAGAAAAGTAGGCCATTATGTGCCAGTAGGAACGGATGACAGAAGAAAAAATAACCCTCCAGCATGCACACAGGTGTTGTGTTTAGACTCTATATCTGAAGTCAGAATGGGGCTGCCTAAATAGTGGGGAAGAATGGTCGCATACATATAAATCTCACCATTAGTGAAGCTCTAGCCAAAGAACAAGAAAAAAGAAAAAGATGATCTTTTTACAAAATAAAAGCTTGTCCGTTTATTTTGTTTAAACTTTGATTTACCAATGTCAGTTAAAGTGCTTTGATTTGTCTCTGCAAGATATAGCTCTATATAAAATCCATTTATTATTATTATCATTATTATTATTATTAAATTTAACAGCAGCAACAACAACAAAAGCAAGACAAAAACAAAAAAGGAAGGAATAGAGGAAAGTGCTATTGTTTTTGGATGTTTTCTCTTGTCTTCATTTGCAGAGTTGGGTAGTCCTGCGCTTGATTTTCATTATTTCTGTTTTGTTTTGTGTGTGTGTGCAGTTTCCCTGTGTGGAATTGAAAACGGGTGAGTGATGTTTGTGCTGTGAAAGAAGAAGGATGGTTTTTTTCGTCAAAATTGCTAACTGTAGATTTCCACCATACAGTATTGTTTTTTGGTTGAATCTCTTCAGTATTTTAGATGTTGGTGAACAGAGATGATATTCTGTACTGTACTGTGACAAGTATCAGTGTAAGTGATTAGGAATTGTAAGAGATATGGCCAGGTGTGATAGCACTATCACTGTGTGTGTGTTTGTGTGTGTGTGCGTGTGTGTGTGTGTGGTTTGTGTGTGCGTGTGCATGTGTGTGTGTGCGCGCGTGCGTGCATGCTAGTGCATGTGTGTGTCTTCATTTCCTTTTAACATACATAATAACAAACTTTTCAGATTTTGCAAAATGAAAAAAGAACCTAAGCGACAAGTAATCTGGAAAAAAAATACCACTACAAGTATTCAATTTACAGACATAGGGTAGGTTTATTTTATTTTGTTTTTTTTACATCTTTTAAAAAAAATGAAAACGAAAATTTTTTTTGTGATGGTACCACAGCAGGAGGATGTTTTATACTAGAAGTGGGATCTCTTCCATAGTGTATATGCGCATGATCATGCATGTGCATGCACACATAAATTGAACTCTGTCCCTCTCCCTCTGTCTCTCCCTCTGTCTTTCTGTCTCTCTCTTTATGTCTGTGATATAACCATTACCTCACAGAGTCTGTCTTAGATTCTTTAAGAGACTGTTTTTCTGGTTTTAGCAGTTAGGTAATGTTTGTTCATTTCACTGTTATCTTCATTATCACAATAATCACACCACAAAACAACCACACTGAATTACCCAACACAACTATCTGACATGACAGATTTTCATCTACCCACGGGGGTACGACTACTCTGCGCCTTTCTCACTCCGGAAGAGTTGTCTACCCTTGGGCCCCGCAAGAAGGAGGCGCCACAATGGCAGCCAAGGGAGAGCAGTCAGGAAACAGGCAGTACCCACCCCACCCTCAGTCTCCACAGCTCTGCTGCATCCACACCACCAGTGCTGTCAGTAGAACCTAACCTCAGAAAACCCGTTTGCGGTTTATCCGCTGTTTTGGAATCGGCAGAACTCGGGGAAGGGGAGGAATTTCAGGACAAGGAGGGGTCAGAGTTCGTGTTGTGTGGGTCAGGGGGTGCTTTCGAACTGTCAGGAGACGGTGTGAGTGAGATTAGAAAAGCAGAATCTCCGATCGAGACCGCCAGCGACGGAACAGAACACAGTAGTGATACAGCCACAGAATATGAGAGCACTACCAAGCAAGAATCATCAGAAAACAATGCTCGTGTAGAGGAAAAGAGAAGAGACGAAGGAGATAGCGTCATCATTACTACGCCATCAGCAAATATCACGACCATCCCAGGCAGTGACGGTTCGACAGAAAATCCAGAACTGTCCACAACGAACAGCAGAGAAGGAGAAGCTGAGGTTGATGAATATGACGAGTGTTACGACGGAAACATCCATGACAGCGGGAATCGCGGTTCTGTAGAATTCAGCTCTGTAGAAGATGGTGGAGCAGAACTTTCCGGAAACTATCACGCCTCTGAGAAAAATACGCCAGGAAAGACCTCAACAGACTCCGACAGTGGCAGCGCTGGATTTTCTCCGACTGCTGTGGAGAGTCCGGAGTTGCCCGTGTTTTCACAAGAAGGGGAGTCAGCAGACGTGTTAGGTCATGGAGAGAGTTCCGACATGTTGGATAGTAAGTGTGAGGGTGTGGAAAAAGACAGGACAGACGCAGAAGAAGAGCAGTCGTTAAATCACTCAGTTCCTCGGGTGGGGGGTGATGCCTTCAGTGAAGGAGATGTGGAAGAGAAGACGGAGAAGGGAGATTTGGAAGATAAATCTCACGCAGATCAAGGGATAGATGAGGACCAAGGAGATGTGAAAACCAGTGCAGGTACAAGTGCTGGTGATATGCCAGGGACAGAGTCAATAGCAGGTACAGCAGCAGAAACAGCGCCGCCTAAGTCAGAATTCGCGGAAGCTGAGAGAGAGACTGCATCCAGCCAGTCTGGGGTCGACCAGAAGACGTCTGGTCCCACACCTCACCAGAGCAAAACTCCAGATTCCTCCCTCTCCACCAGCGCAGAGGACGACGGTAATTCTCACTGCATCTGTCCGCCGTCTGTGGAGGACCGTGGACGGAAAGAGGACCCTCCACAACCGCGCCCCCCCGCTTCCTCACTCACTTTGACCAGCATTCTAGACGCGGTGATGTCCCCTGAAGACTCTCTCCTCTCCCCTGGTTCGTCTTCATCGTACGCGGGAGAAAGCTTCCTGGGAAACAACCCAGCAGTGTTCAACACCAGTCCTGCTTCTGACCCCAAGGCGCAGGCCTTCCCGTCGCCCCCAGCAACGCAGTTCGCCTCCACACCTCCTCCGTCATCATCGACAACGACGGAGGAAATGGATACCGTAGGTCTGCCGTCAGTTCCCGTGGATGAAGAGCTCCACCTGGACTGGATGCAAGGGAGGCGACGAGCGAGTTCCGCGCTGACGGTGTCGGATGACATGCTGAGTCCCAACAAGGAGCGGCTGTGTTTCGACAGCACCCTGCAGCCTTGTGAGAGTTCCGGCAGCGCCAGTAGTGGAGGTGGTGGAGGTGTTGGGGGTGGTGGGGGTGGTGTTGGGGGTTTGGGACCGGCCAGTGTCCGACCTCCTCCTCCCCTTAGAGAGTGAGTAGCGAGCTTTGGTTTTGGTGGTGGTGATAGTGGTGGTGGTGATGGTGGTGGTGATGATGGTGGTGGTGGTGATGGTGGTGGTGATGGTGGTGGTGGTGATGGTGGTGGTGGTGATGGTGGTGGTGATAGTGGTGATGATAGAAGTGATGGTGATAGTGGTGATGGGGATAGTGGTGATGGTGATAGTGGTGATGGTGATAGTGGTGATGGTGATAGCAGTGAAGGTGGTGATGATGGTAGTGGTGGTGGTGATGATGGTAGCGGTGATGGCGATAGTGGTGATGGTGGTAGTGGTGATGGTGATAGCTGTGAAGGTAGTGGTGATATCAATGATGGTGGTGATGATGATGGTGATAGCGGTGAAAGTAATGGTGATAGCTGTGATAGTGGTAGTGGTGAGGGTGATAATGGTGATACTGGTGATGGTGATGATAGGATAGTGGAGGTGATGGTGATGGCGGTGAAGTGGTCAAAATGGTGATGATACTGGTGGTGGTGATAGTAATGGCAGTGATGGTGATAGTGGTAATGGTGATGTGATAGCGAAGATGGTGATAGTTGTGATGGTGATGTGATAGCGGTGATGATGGCAATGGTGATTGTGATAGTGGTGATAGTGATAGGGCCGATGGTGATACTGATAGCGGTGTAGGTGATGGTGATAGTTGTGATAGTCATGATAGTGATAGCGGTGAAGGTGATGGTGATAGCACTTATTCCATTGTCCTCAAAATAAAAGAATAGAATAAGTAAATAAATAAATAAAAGAATAAATAAAATAAATGAATAAACAAATAAAAGAATAAACTAAAATAAATCATCGTCCTCCATTCCCTCCCTCCCTCCCAGGTGCAGCACAGAGCCCAGCAGCAGCGACTTCACGCACAGTCAGGACACCCTCACCTCCTCCCACCACCCCTCCTCCTCCTCCTCCTCCGCCTCTGCCGCGCCACCCCCCCCAGCCTCTCCTCCCCCACCTCCAGCGGCAGCGGGGGTCAGGGGCCGTGGGGGCGGGAGGGGGAGGGGTGGGGGGGGGGGGGGCAGCGGGCGCTGCTGTACGTGCAGGGCCACATGGACACGCTGCTGGTGCTGCTGATGGAGCGCCCCGCCCTGGCCACCCAGCGCACCGTCAACACCCTGGTGAGTCGCCGGCATAGCTGGGGTCACCATCAAATCACTGACATAGCTGGGGTCACCATCAAATCACTGACACAGTAGGATTCACCATCAAATCACTGACATAGCTGGGTTCACCATCAAATCACTGGCATAGCTGGGTTCACCATCAAATCACTGACATAGTAGGATTCACCATCAAATCACTGACATAGTAGGATTCACCATCAAATCACTGACATAGTAGGATTCACCATCAAATCACTGACATAGCTGGGTTCACCATCAAATCACTGACATAGTAGGATTCACCATCAAATCACTGACATAGCTTGGTTCACCATCAAATCACTGACATAGTAGGATTCACCATCAAATCACTGACATAGCTGGGTTCACCATCAAATCACTGACATAGCTGGGTTCACCATCAAATCACTGACAAGCTGGGTTCACCATCAAATCACTGGCATAGCTGGGTTCACCATCAAATCACTGACACAGTAGGATTCACCATCAAATCGCTGACATAGCTGGGTTCACCATCAAATCACTGGCATAGCTGGGTTCACCATCAAATCACTGACATAGCTGGGTTCACCATCAAATCACTGACATAGCTGGGTTCACCATCAAATCACTGACATAGCTGGGTTCACCATCAAATCACTGACATAGTAGGGCTCACCATCGTCAACACCCTGGTGGTGAGTCGCCGGCATAGCTGGGTTCACCATCAAATCACTGACATAGTAGGGTTCACCGTCGTCAACACCCTGGTGAATTGCTGGCATTAGTAGGTTTCACCATCAAATCACTGACATAGTAGGGTTCACGTTGTCAAAACCCCGGTGAGTTGCTGGCATGAGTAAGTTTCACCGTCGTCAACACCCTGGTGAGTCGCCAGCATAGCTGGGTTCACCATCAAATCACTGACATAGTAGGGTTCACCGTCGTCAACACCCTGGTGGTGAGTTGCTGGCATGAGTAGGTTTCACCGCCGTCAACACCCTGGTGAGTCTCTGGCATGGGTAGGTTTCACCGTTGTCAACACCCTGGTGAGTTGCGGGCATTAGTAAGTTTCACCGTCGTCAACACCCTGGTGAGTTGCCGCCTGACATAGTCTGTAGTAGCGGAGTTATTTACCCCTGGTGAGTCGCCGCCTGACGTAGTCTGTAGTGGCGGAGTTGTTGACCCCTGGTGAGTCGCTGCCTAACATAGTACTAAGTAGGGTTCACCTGACACCATCAACAGCAGAGTTGTTTACCCCTGGTGAGTGGCCGCCTGACATAGTACTAAGTAGGGTTCACCTGACACCATCAACAGCAGAGTTGTTTACCCCTGGTGAGTTGCTGCCTGACGTAGTAGGGCTCGCCTGACACCACCATAGCGGGGATGGGATAGCCTAGTGGTTAGAACATTGCGCTCGCAATCTGATAACCTGGGTTCGATTCCCGTTCAAGGGGATATTTCCCCTGGAGTTAACATCAGTGCTGACTCCACTCTCTCCCCAAAAGTCCTTCAGATGAGACTATAAACTGAGGCCCCGTGTGCAAACGCACGCAGGACATCTTGCGCACGCGTTAAATCCTGTTCCGTTTTTCGTAAGAGTAGGCCATTGTATGCCGGTGGAAACGGATGACAAAATTTACAAAACCGCGTACACACGGGAACTGGATGTAAAAAAGCACATAAGAGTTTATTCCATTTTCCTCAATATAAAAGAATAACATTTATTTTTTAAAAAATCAACAGTAGAGTTGTTTACCATCAAAACCCTGGTGAGTCACTGGCATTAGTAAGTTTTGAACACCATCGTCTGGTGAGTCGCTGGCATAGTTTAACCATTGCCAACACCCTGGTGAGTCGCTGGCACGAGTAAGTTTCACCGTCATCAACACCCTGGTGAGTCGCTGGCACGAGTAAGTTTCACCGTCATCAACACCCTGGTGAGTCGCTGGCATTAGTAAGTTTTACCGTTGTTAACACCCTGGTGAGTCACTGCCTGGTTGTTCACCCTCAACACCCTGAAGAATCACTGACAGCTGGGTTCACCATTAAATCACTGACATAGTAGGATTCACCATTAAATCGCTGACATAGCTGGGTTCACCATTAAATCGCTGACATAGCTGGGTTCACCATCAAATCACTGACATAGTAGGATTCACCATTAAATCACTGACATAGTAGGATTCACCATTAAATCACTAACATAGTAGGATTCACCATTAAATAAATAATAATAATAATAATAATAAATGGAACTTATATAGCGCTATATCTTGCAAAGACAAATCAAAGCGCAGACATAGTAGGATTCACCATTAAATCGCTGACATAGCTGGGTTCACCATGAAATCACTGACATAGTAGGATTCACCATGAAATCACTGACATAGTAGGATTCACCATTAAATCACTAACATAGTAGGATTCACCATGAAATCACTGACATAGTAGGATTCACCATTAAATCACTGACATAGTAGGATTCACCATTAAATCACTGACATAGTAGGATTCACCATTAAATCACTAACATAGTAGGATTCACCATTAAATCACTGACATAGTAGGATTCACCATTAAATCACTGACATAGTAGGGTTCACCATTAAATCACTGACATAGGATTCACCATTAAATCACTGACATAGCTGGGTTCACCACTAAATCACTGACATAGTAGGGTTCACCATCAAATCACTGACATAGTAGGATTCACCATTAAATCACTGACATAGTAGGATTCACCATTAAATCACTGACATAGTAGGGTTCACCATTAAATCACTGACATAGTAGGGTTCACCATTAAATCACTGACATAGTAGGGTTCACCATTAAATCACTGACATAGTAGGATTCACCATTAAATCACTGACATAGTAGGATTCACCGTCGTCAACACCCTGGTGAGTCGCTGGCATAGTAGAGTGCATCCCGTCTCCCTCTGATATTATAGGGGGATGGGATAGCCTAGTGGTTAGAACATTGCGCTTGCAATCTGACGACCCGGGTTCAATTCCTGTTCAAGGGGAATATTTTCCCCTGGAGTTAACATCAGGGCTGACTCCACTCTCCCCAAAAGTCCTTCGGTTGAGACTATAAACTGAAGCCCCGTGTGTGAACGTACGCAGAACATCTTGTGCACACGTTAAATCCTGTTCTGATTTTCGTAAGAGTAGGCCATTGTGTGCCGGTGGGAACAGATGACAAAATCTACAAAACTGCATACACACGGGGACTGGATGTAAAAAAGCACATGAGTGCTTAGTCCATTATCCTCAATATAAAAAAAAGAAAAAGCCCATTCTGTTTGGCTGTTGAGGAGCAAAGAGTCAGAGACCTCAGCTTCTCTATGGGCCAGCATATTGAGGGCGGTGCCCATCTCCTCTCTCTTGCTGCTTTACCTTACCTGACCCTAAAGAGGGCAGGTAACCATGTAAAGCTGGCTGAACTGGGGGACTGCACTGAAGCCAAGGTGCATCAACCCTGTCACCTACCCAAAGAGACGACCACGCTCAACACTGCTTAACCCAAGCTTGGGGAGAGTGAGTGCTTTGATTACTGAGCTATCCCTTCTCAACAAGATTATATGATTGTGTAAACTGTTGTGTTGATTAATTGTGATTTGAAGTGTTCTGTTTGTTGAATATGAGTTATTTCCAATGGTATATTTGCTGAGTATGGATGGTAGTAGAATAATTGTTCTGTTGACTGAAAATGATGGGTTGCAACGTTTTGCTTGCAGTGGAAATCTTCCCTGGCAAAACTAGCAGAGCTGGACTTTGCTGTCAGTGACACTAACGCTTCATGCATGAATGACATTAACGTGAGTGTTGAGCTTTAGAAAGATTAAGAGTGTGTTTGATTTTGTTTAAGTATTACATAGATTGTGATTGATTTTGTTTAAGTATTACATAGATTGTGATTGATATTGTTTAGTATTACATATATTGTGTTTGATATTGTTCAAGTATTACATAGATCGTGATTAAAAGTGTTTAGTATTATATAATTATATTGTTTAGTATTACATAGATTGTGATTTGACATTGTTTAGTGTTACATTGGTTGTGATTTTGATATTGTTTAGTATTACATAAAAGGTTATGATATTGTTTAGTATGACATAGATTGTTATGATATTGTTTAGTATTACATAGATTGTGATTGACATTGTTTAGTATTACATAGATTGTGATTGATTTTGTTTAGTATTACATAGATTGTGATTGATATTGTTTAATGTTACATAGATCATGATTAATAGTGTTTAGTATTACATATATTGTTTAGTATTACATAGAATGTGATTGACATTGTTTAGTGTTACATAGATTATGATTGATTTTGGTTAGTATTACATAGATTGATATTGTTTACTATTACTTAAAAGGTTATGATATTGTTTAATATTAGATAGTTATGATATTGTTTAGTATTACATAGATTGTGATTGATATTGTTTAGTATTACATAGATTATGATTGATATTGTTTGATATTACATAGATTGTGATTGATACTGTTTAGTGTTACATAGATTTTGACTGATTTTGTTTGATATTACATGCTGCATAAGTGATGGCAATAAAAAATAATAAAGTAATTTTCAGATTGATTTTAATTATAGAATATTCAGTGCCAACAATAGTACTACTATAATGTATGGATTATAAAACATAACTTCTTTCTTCATGAAATCAGTTTCTATTTTTAATTTTGTGCTGTGGGCCATTGTGTTGCTTAGAATGAAATCAAGACATCCTCAGTCTCTTATTATGCCCTATTGGAAAAAAACCCTATCGTATTATGTTATTTGTAAGGAGGGTTTTTAGGGCTATGTTAAAGGTTTTTTTCTCTTAATCATTATGCAACTGACAGCTTGTGTACTGGAGGTATGATCTGGTCTGAACCAAGGCCTTTGATTGGTTCCTCAGTGGTACAGCATTGCTCATTGGTTGCTTGGCTTATCAGTTTGACAGAATAACTCATAGGGTTTTTTATGGTCACATGACCTTGTTTCATGAATATGTATGTGATTGGTCTTTGTCTGTCGGTTATTTTCAATGATTTTTCTTTAACCATCGACATTGCAGTGTTTTGATTCACAAAATCTGACGACCCGGGTTCGATTCCCGTTCAAGGGGATACTTTTTCCTCTGGAGTTAACATCAGTGCAGACTCCACTCTCTCCCCAAAGTCCTTCGGATGAGACTATAAACCGAGGCCCCATGTGCAAATGCACGCAGAACATCTTGTACACATGTTAAATCCTGTTCCGCTTTTCATAAGAGTAGGCCATTGTGTGCCGGTGGGAACAGATGACAGACTTCACAAATCCGCATACACTAGGGGACTAGATGTAAAAAGGCACATAAAAGCTTATTCCATTATCCTCGATATAAAAGAATAAAATAAAATAAATAAATAAAAAATAAATGACTAAATGACCAAACAAGGGAAGTTAATACAAAGCTTGATAAAACACAACAAAAGTAAGCTGTGCAATTCAAGGCAAAGCGATGCAGTGCATGCAATGAAATAAAACATGACATATCGATCAAAACTGGAAAAAAAAAGTGTGACAATGTAGACGAAACATAGGTGATCAATTCTAGATTATGACTTGTGAGATGTGTAACAGATGTTTATAAAAAATCAGCAATAATAATAATAACAATAATAATAATAATAATAATTATTATTATTATTATTAAAAATCAGCAGCAGTATGGTATGGTTGGTCTTTGATTGTAATTTCTTTCCACTACAATGTGATAATAGATGTGATGTGTTGTGTGTGATGTGTACTGTGTTGCTGTGTGCAGAGTGCTCGCTCCTCCTACCTGTACCTCAAGTACCTCAACTCTTCACAAGCTATGCAAGGTAAGACTAGGGTAGATATCATTCTGCAAAAAAATACCTCTAAAGTAAGAATGTGGCTACCTTAATGGTGGACAAAAAAGATTGCATACGCAAAAATCTCATTATTGGTGAACCGCGGAGCTTTAGCTGACGAACAAGGGGAGAGATAGGGTAAAAGCCGAGTCAAGCTCAACCACTTACTGTTTATCCAAAACCAGGCAACTTTTGGGCCGATTCGGCTTCGCCTCATCGAACCAAAAACTTGCATAGTTTTATATAAAAACTAAGCAGTTTACCTTGACTTGGCTTTTACCCTATCTCTCTACTAAAACTGAAAGTAATACTAATTTATTTTTTGATGGGTAAAACTATAAAATTATGGGAATTTATGCTAAAACAATATCTTATCAAGAACTTATCAAGAACTTGTCAAGAACTTTATCAACAACTTATCAAGAACTTATCAAGAACTTACCAAGAACTTATCAAGAACTTATCAAGAACTTAAACAAGAACTATATTAAGAACTTGACAAGAAATAAACAAGTCCCCATCAACAAATTATCAACAACTTATCAACAACTTGTCAAGAACAACAATAATTATTTTACACAAAATATATTGATAAAGATAGACAACATGAATTGTGACGAACTTTTGTTGATGACATCTACTGGTTCTAGTCAAGAAGAAATAACAGATGAGAAGAGTCTACTGGATAAGAAGGAGAAGTTGTACTCTCTTGCTGCTTGTGGTAAAACAAAGCAATACTTAGGAACACAACTAACAGTTGAACAGGTGCAGCAGTTATCACCACAAGACATTAACCCTAGTAGCGCTAAATAGACAGCAACAAGCCTCACTTCTGTTGGCTGAATTAACATTGGCTAGCATTGTTTTGGAGCAGGGTGGGCTCAAACAACCCTTGATATTGATATATAAAACTGAATTAAATGTGTTAAGCTATAGATCACTGGAAAGAAGAGATAATATGCTTTTAAATGAGTATAATTTTATAATAGTGTGTAGTGTTTATGATTATGTAAAAAAAAAATCCCCCCCAAAAAATCATGTTCGCACTACCGATCACTGTTCCACTGTCAGGGCCCCGGATCGATTTTAACACGATAAGCAAAGTTCTTGCGGTGCATAAATGTCATGATTAGGTAAACACTATTTCTTGACATTAGTTTTCAAAAAATAAGGAGTTTGTATCGCTTTATCGGTCACCAAATACTCGGAAAAGTTCAGCGACAGGATCGACGCCATCGCGACCGTCATGGCGGAATGTGCGAAGTGGTTGGCTTTCTATGACAAAAATACAAAGATCGCTTGATTTCATGTGATGCAAAGTACTCAGCAGCATAGCGATTTGACTCAACAACAGTTATTTCGAAGCCTCGTTGCGTCAAAATAAAGTAAAACAATCTGTGACGTCGAAATCGCTGAGTAGCGAAAAAGTCCATCCAGCAAAACTAGCACCGCTCGATTCAGTCCGATCGCGATCGATTTTTACCAAGTTTTTCAAAAATATTCCACAATCTTACCTCATCGTCTCTCTCATTGTTTATTTCAACCAAATCCAGCCTCTAAAACTCCTCCTCGCTGTCAATTTGTAAAAGAGCTCGAAAAACGCTTGAAGAAATTCTAGTGCAAACGCTGGCCGCCATTTTTGTTGAAGACGATCTCGGCTGGTCCAAAAAAAAATTAAAATACACTCTTAACCAATCAGATTCTTCGTTGCTTGTGTGTGTCAAACGACCTTCACCCCTTTCTGCGGGCCTACAACGGCCTTAACATTCATTGGCTGACCTTTGAAAGTGAAAGTAAGCTTTCTACTATGACCACCCACGTCATCCCGGAATATTCCGGGATCCGCCACACAGCCTAGACCTGCCTTTACCGGAATATTCCTGGAACCGCGCCACTAGGGTTAATAAGTATTTTAATAGGTATGAATCTCTTCTTGGAGCAAAGATAGTGAAAAGCCTAGGGCATACTGTTATTGGTCTATATGCTAAAGCAACAAGTAGGGTCTTTAATGTGGACTCAGAAGCTGACTTAGCATATGACCTCTCACAAGATCCTATTTTGTCTAGAACGCTGGAGACACTTGGCTGTGATATGTATTACCGTTTTGGCTCTCTGTTAGCACCAGTAGCTGCTAGTATGATAACATTAAAACATATAAAATTTAACCACATAGAGAAAGATGGAAGAACAGAACACAGCCACGAACCAACAGGAAGCACAGGAGAATGCCAAGAACCAAGAGCAACCCTCCCTTTCACAAGTGACATCTGTAACAAAGAAACCTGGGAGAGTTGAAGCTGGCAAGAGGTTAGCAGAATGGAATCGACAGAAAAAACTTAGCAACCAAGCAAAGCAAAAGATCTTATCTGGAGAAACATTAGAAAAACAGATGCCTATAGAAACACAGAAAAAAGACACAGCACCACCAAAAACAAACATTCAGTCTTACTTAATATATGGTATAACAGCTATGGGAATTGGTTATACAGCCTATAGAGTATGGAGCAGCAAGCAACCAACAAAACAAGAACCACAACATGAACAAAAGCCAAAACCACAACCACAACCGCAACCACTGCAAAGCAAACAGCCTGACAACGATCCATTCAAGATGTATTAATAGATATAAATAAATAATTTATACTTATAGTAGAAATATGAGTACAGAAAAGACTGCAGTCAATTTGGTCTACCACGCTGCCGTTATTGGCAGTCTTAGTGTCGGCTATACTATGTTAGGAAAGAGCCTTCTAAAAATGAAGCCTGCTGATTTAGGAAAACTAGACTTTGAAGACAGTGCTAAGCTAGTTGTGGTTGTAACAGCATCCATTGCTACAAAAGACTTCTTGGTAAAGCAGGGAATTATTCCAGAAAATATTAGTCCATAATAAAAAATGGCTTCTTTAGTGATGATGGTTGGTGGTGCTGTAGTTAACGCACTTGCTTTTACAGGTTGCAACTACT
>CM054157.1:50489230-50508995 GCA_028751875.1 Rapana venosa
GATGTTTGGAAAAAAAGGGAAGAGTTTGAGTGATTAACCCCCTTGGGGGGGGGTTTGGGGTTGTGTATTACTTCTATTTGTTATTTGTTTTTCTTTCTTTTCTGGTCTGGGGGGGGGGGGGGGGGGGGGGGGGGGGGGGGGGGGGGGGGGGGGGGGGGGGGGGGGGGGGGGGGGGGGGGGGGGGGGGGGGGGGGGGGGGGGGGGGGGGGGGGGGGGGGGGGGGGGGGGGGGGGGGGGGGGGGGGGGGGGGGGGGGGGGGGGGGGGGGGGGGGGGGGGGGGGGGGGGGGGGGGGGGGGGGGGGGGGGGGGGGGGGGGGGGGGGGGGGGGGGCACAACCCCCCCAAAAAAAAAAAAAACCCCCAAAACAACACCCCCAAAAACCCCACAAAAAAAAACCCCTTTAAAAACCCCAAAAAACCCCCAAAACAAAAAAAAAAAAAAAAAACCAAAAAAAAAAACCCCAAAAAATTTAAAAAAAAACCCCCAAAAAAAAAACCCAAACCCAAAAACCCCCCCACAAGAAAAAAACAAAAACAAATAAAAAAAAAAAAAAAAAACCCAAAAAATAAAAACAAAACCAACCACCCCCCCAGCCCACACAAACCAGAAAAAAACCCCCAAACAAAACCACAACAAAAGGCCAACACAAAAAACAAAAACCCCAACAACGAAAGGAAAACCCCGTCACAAATCAATTCAAACCATTATTTAATATTTTACAAACTACACAACATACAATAAATTAAATAAAAAATAAATGATACCCCCCCTTTTAAACGGGGGTTACCACCCCCCAAACCAATCCCCTCCCCACACCTCACTCTCCCTCGGCCCCCCTCACCGCCTACCCTTCCCACACCCTCCCACCTCCCTCACTCACCCACTCCCTCTCCCCACCTACCCCCCCAAAACATGTCCCCCCAACCACCCTTTCAAAACCACCACTCCACAACCAACCCCCCCCTCCCCCGGAACACCAACCCCCGATCGGTTAAGTATAAACATTAACAAAAACACACATCCCCACACAAAACAAACACACAAAACCCACAAAAACCACACACACACACACATACACACAACAACACATAACACACTAACACACTACACACATAACTCCACACCCCTACATACCACACACAACACTACACAACTTAACATAACCATCCAAAACCCCAAAAACCCTCCAACCCTTTCCCACTAACACACACATCCACACTCCAAACCAAATTACCATAATACCACCACTTTACACATAATAATACATAACAACCACACCAAACACGATTCCCCAAAAAACAAAATAACCACCTCCATATAAAAGGACAGAAAAAGGGAAAAAAAAAAAGGCGCCACCCCACCAAACAAACCCCCACCCAAAAACCCCACCACAAAACCACACAGACAAAAGCCCCAGAAAAAAAACACAAAAAACACCAACACACCACCCCCCCACCCCACACACAAACCACCCCCCAAAAACCCACACAAACCAAACCAAAAAAAAAAATTAGACAAAAAACCACGGGGAATTTGAAATTTTGGGGGAAAAGCTCCGGGTTCTGAAGTGTGCGCGTTCGTCCACCGTTTGGACCGGAAACTTTTCCTCCCTCCATTAGGACCAATAGAGTGGTGGTCTGGGCGCTAGTCTTCGGATGAGACGATAAACCGAGGTCCCGTGTGTTACACGTAATAGATAGCGCACTAAAAGAACCACACGGCAACAAGAGAGTTGTCCTGGCAAAATTCTTAGAAATAAGCCACCTCCTGATAGAAACAAATACAGTTTGCAGATGAGAAAAAGAAACAAAAAAAGAAAAAAAAATGGGTATAGCGCTGCTCTCTTGGCGACAGCGGAAGCTCTACCCGGGAGAGCAGACGCCCATTTTTCACGGAGAAGAAATCTGCGGACTTAAAGTGTTATTGGAAATGAACTAGAAATGAAAAACACTACACAAACACCCACACACACACACTCCCCCCCACCCCCGACCACACGATAACCCACACACACACACACACATCGCACACACACACACACACAACACACACACACACACATTGGAGACAGGCACAACACACACGCTTACTTTAGCATCGACCAAGTAATGCAGTAAACATTCTCACGCTGCGTGGTCATGGATATCTAAATTTCTTCAGGGAGAAAACTTATAGCCGCCAGTCCATCTTCTCTCATCAGTACCGCCTTTCCCTCCTCTGTGTGTACATACGTCATCATTTACAGTGAGTCACGTCATGACCACAACCACAAAACATAAACAACTATAACAATAACAATGACAAGTAAAGAATAACTAAGTGCAGAATCATCAATAACAGTTATCAATATTTGATAGTAACAGCATCCGAGTGTCCGAATCAGTCCATACATACATCTGGCAATAATAACATAACAAGTTCATTTATCATAAAGGAGGGGAGGGAAAGTATAGAGGGGGAGGAGAGGGGGAGGAGTAGGATGGGCGATGCAATAAGAGGAGGAGAAAGAGGAGGTAGGAGAGAGGTTATAAAAAGAAAGAGAAGGAAAAGAAGAAAAAGAAGAAGAAGAAGAAGAAGAAAACAACAACAACAACAACAAGGATGGAGGAGGAGGAGGGGAGGGAGGAAGCAGGGAAAGAAGGAAGGAAGGAAGAAGAAAGAAGGAGAATAAGAGTGGATATATAGCTGAAGAAGATGGATGATGATAGGTGATGGATTATGAGGATGTAGATGATGAAATAGGTTTTGGTGGTAGGTGTGTGGGTGGTGAGGATTGATGATGATGCGATGATGAGATGATAATGGTGGTGGTGGTGGTGGTGGTGGGATGATGATGATATAATGATGATGAATTATCTGGGGGGGGGGTGGTGGGTGTTGTGGTATGGTGGTGGTAGGTGGGGAGACAGAAAGACAGAACAACAGACACGACAGACGGACACTAGAGAAAGAAAGGACGGGGACAAAATCATGTTTAATCAATCATCACAACAAAAACACGTCACATCCGTCACTTCTATGCCCTTGTCGGGACGACCGTTGGGTACCCGCTCGAGACGCGTGCAAGTGGGACCGCCAATGGTTCTTCCTTGGGCTTTTCAGGAGTTGGTACAGTGAGGCCGTCCAAACTCTTGAGTTGGATATCCAGCTATTTGCGTGGTCGTTCGTCCCTAGCCTCTTTCTTCCTTCTCTACATCCTTTCCCTCGCAGGACTGTCTTTGACAGACTGTATGCCTTGTCTTGTATCCAAACCACTTCAGTTCCTCGCGTTTTGACTGGTATCTAGCGAATGTTCAATTGTTTGCCAGCCAGTGCCAACCGATCTGCGCAGACATAAGTCAATTGTTTTGCGATCTCTGTAGTCATGTTCAGGATCCCTGGCTGGAGGCTACTATCATCTCAAGGCTTGAAATGCGACGTCTAAAATCGCAGTAATGTCTATGCTTGCACAGCTGTACAAGGCAATGATGTAGACGAGTGCTCTGTAGAGTCTGACGTAAGTGTATGGTGTCTTATGTGTTGGTTATCTTCTCACACTTATCGCCAGCTCAGTCATCAGGAGGAGAAGTGCCACAGCAAGTCTGATCTACAACTCTCTGTGTTGCTCGTCGCTTCTTTGGTGAGACTGCTCCAAGGTACTTGAAAGTTCCACCCATCGTATTGTCTCGCACTCAACTGATGCTGGTGGGAGTGGCGGTGTGGTACTGTTCACCCTAGATCTTATCTCTCTTTTTTCTCGTGCTGATCTCCATACCGGTGGGCATTGCACTGATGTGTTCTCAGTCTGGTGTGAGATCCTGGATTCTGCTTCACTGGGCCCATAGATCATGTTATGCTGCGAATCGTAGTTGCAGACTTGGCCTTACCCTATGTGATTGTGGTCTTGAAGTCAGGAGGCCTCCTGCACGATTTCTCCAGGAACACGTTGAAAAGAACGGGGATAGCGGCACGACCATTGTCGAACTCCACTGAAGTCCTGGAAGAACTTTCACGCCGATTTCTCCACCATGAAGACTGCACTCGTGGAGCTGTCATACAGCGCCTTGATGACTTGAATCAAGGTCTCGTCGAAGCTATTATGTGCACTCATACTGCCACAGAGCTTCCTTGCCGACACTCGGTCGAAGGCCTTCTTGAAGTCAATGAAGTTTGTGTCTGAGCTGTAGCTGATTTGGAAGAAGCTTGTCTATGATAGAGCATTCGTATGTTGAAGATCTCTCGACAGTGCTTCGACCTGGTGCTGAATCCATGCTCTTCGTCTGATAGGATCTTCTTCTGCTTGTGTTTTCAGTCTGTTCCCTCTCGGCAATAGCGTAGTCATATTCAGACTGATTGTTCTGTAACTTTGGCACTTACTTCAGTCTCAACCTTCTTTGTGGAAGTAAACTTATTATTGGGATTAGGGTCACTGTTCAGTGCCACGTCTTTGCTGGTCCAGATGCGTTGGCAGATGATTTATTATGCCTGATCCATCTCTCTCTGGGCCTCCGTTCTTGGATGAGCTCAGCCGGGATATTTGTCAATTCCCTGGTGACTTGCCTCTCTTTCTCTGGATCTTACTGCTTCTTCTACTCTTCCTCCTACCAGCCCTGTGTGCTTTCAGCGATCTGATGTCTGGGATCTTCTCGTGGAAGTTGTTCGGATTACCTTAGCTTGTAGTATGTACAAGGTCACTGCAATAATTCTGTCAATAGCTCTTCATGATAGTGCGCTCATCATACTGTAAGGATGACCCATCTTTGTCTTCATATAACGGATGGGTCTTTGGCTGCTGGATCGCTTGTTAGTACCTGAGATGATGGTCTGTACGCCCTCTTTCTGTCTCCTTCGCCATTGCTTCTCAATCCTGGAGCTTGTTCTGACATCCAGATTCCCCTAGTGGCCTTTCAGTCATCTTCTTCTTTGATTATACGCTATTTGACTGTTCTATACTCTCGGCCGTTTCTGGTTTGTCTATCTTCTTCACTGGCTTTAGCTCGCTACCGTTGGTCGCACAGGCCAGGATATCCGTTGGAACCCACGGATGGTTCTCTTTAACCTCTCTTCTTCTTCCCAAGGATCTCCAGCGCTGTCTCCTGAATGGTCTTGCTGAAGGTTCAGTGAGGTTGTTGATGTCCATGCTGAGAATTCAATGCTGGCAGAATCGCCCCCTATCAATATCTCAGCTTTAAAAAAGATTTCAGCGACTCGTCCCTTTTCAGCTTTTCATGTTGAACCGCAAACGGGGATTTCTTCTTCTGGTTTCTTGGTCCTTCACTTGAGCTAGTAGGGTCATGAGTACCTATGTCGTGGTCAGCTTGTCCACGACCCATGTAATCAGCGCCAGGGAAACTTCTGTCTGGGCTTTGTTGATCTATCGAACTTAAATCGTTTGGGGCCAAGATGTAGTCAATCTGGTTATGTGCTTTCCATTGGGTGAGTGCCGTACGTCGTTCTTCTTGATGTCATTGTGGGGGTATAAAGGTGTTGGCGACAGTAAGATTTGCTGCTTGCGAATTCCAAAAGTCTGATCACAAACAATCACACCTGTATTCATCCATCGCAACAATACCAAACACCTCTGTGGACTGAAACCTCTGTTATTTTTGTTAGACTCAGAAGAGTTTGTCAAAACAAATCCTGCGCATGTCCTTTCTTTTTACATCCTGGAAGAACCTTTAGAAACTCTCTAAAGCAAGAATAAACATGGCAGCAAAATTAAACAAATACCCCCTCTCATGATAACCTAACCTAAACACAAAGGGTTTGAGTGTTAAGAGAAATCTTCGCTTCGCTCAGGACTAGTGATAACAAGACATCAAACTGTCATTCTAAAGGCTTTTCCTGTACTGCTCTTTATAGTGTGTGGTGTGTGTGTGAGAGAGGGGGGGGTGTATGTGTGGTGTGGCGTTTGGTAGGGGGGGGTATGAGTGTGTTGTCTGGTGGTGTGAGTGAGTGCGTGTGTGTGTGTGTGAGGTGTGTGTGTGTGTGAGTGAGTGTGTGTGGTATTACTGGTGTATTGTGTGTATGTGTTTTGGGGGGGGGGGGGTGTAAGTGTGTGTGTGTGTTTGTTTAGTGAGTGGGGGGGGGGGTGGGGGGTTACATGTGTGTTTGTGTTTTGGTGAGTTGGGGGTGTGTACGTGTGTGTGTTTATATGTTTGTGCGTTTTGGTGGGGGTGGGGGGTTATACGGTCTGTGTGGTGTGTGTGTGCGCGCGCGCGCGTTTCCTGTGTATCCTCTGAGGTGTGCGTGCGAGCGGAGTGTCTATATCGGTATTCCTGTGTTTAATTTTCTGTGTTTGTGTGTACGCGTGCGCGCGTGTGCATATAGTGACTGCGTCGTGCGTATGGCGTGCGTGTGGTGTGTGTGTCTCTGTGTGTACGCGTGCGGCCGCGCGCGCGCGCGTGCGTGTGTATGTACTGTAGAGTGCGTGCGTGTGTGTAAGTGCGTGCGTGCCTGTGTGTGTGTGTGTGTGTTGGCATTAAGCGACAAAATGCTGGCCGATGTTGTATGCAGGGATTCCCCTGTTGTTGTGTATTAAAAAGTGAGCTGCCAAGCAGTGCTGAGAGGGAGAGGGATGTGTGGGGCACATTGTGTAGGACAGTTGGGCTAACAATGCACTTAAAGGGGCGTCTGTTTGTTATATTCTTGTAGACAAACAAAATACACTATACATACAATACAAGCATAAAATCTCTCTCTACACATACATACAGACACACAGACATACATACATACGTACTAGTACATGCATACATATATCCAAACATACATATATCTCATACATACAACATACATACATATTACATAACATACAATACATACATACATAACATACATACATACATACTATAAATACATACATGCATACATATATACACACATACATACATACATACATACATACTGATACATACATACATGAGCATAACATCTAATACATCTCAACTATACATACATACATACATACATACATACCATATCATACAATAACATACATAAATACATACATACATACAATAATATACCTAAACATACATACATACATTACATACATACATACATCTCATACATACATACAAAGCATACATATATATAATAATACATACATTAACGATACATACATACATACATACATACATAACATACATACATCCTTACATACATAGCATACATATCATACAAACCATACATACAATCTCTAGACATAGCATACATGCATACATATAAATAAATTACACACACAACATGTATACATATATAGACATACAACATACATAAATACATACTATACATACATACATGCAAACATACATACAAACAACATACATACATGCATACATACATAGCGATAACATACATACATACATACATACATACATACAGATATACCATACAAACATACATAGTATACATACATCTCATCATCTCTCTCTCTCTACAACGATACATTACATACTAATACAAACATACAAACACTACATACATACATTACATACTTACATACATACGATACGTAACATAAACATACGTACATACGTACATACATACATACATACAGACACACACACATACTGCCATACATACATAGCATACATACACACACATACATACACTATCTCTACCCATACATACATACAACGATCACTATACATAATTACAAAACATAACATACATACAAACAACATACATGACATACATAGCATACATACATACATACATACATACATACATACATACCATGCATACATACGTACAGACATAAATAACATCTCTCTTACATCCATAAATTACATACATACACATATACGATACATACACATACATACAGACACACATAGACAATACATACCTACATACATACATACATACATACATGAAATACATACATACACTATACATACAGACACACATACATACATACATAAATACATACATACTTACATACATAACATACATTCTCTCTCTCTCTATACATACATACATACAGTACATTACATACATACTACCAAATACATACATACATTACATACATACAACATACATACATACATACATACATACATAACATACATTTACTACAATCTCTCATACATACTACATACATACATACATACATACATACATACATACATACGTACGTACGTACGTACGTCACCGTAAGTACGTCTCGTACGTTCGTCTCGTCAACACACACACACACACATACACATACATACATACATACAATACATACACTACATACATACATACATACCTACATACATCACATACATACATGCATGCATGCATGCATGCATACATGAATAGATACATCATACAACCATAAATCCATACATACATATCAATACATACATGACACACATACATCATATACATGTACATACATACATACATACATACTATACTAGCATACATACAGTACAAACATACATACATACACACACTACACACATACACACATCATTACTACATACAACATACATACATACATACATACATACAACATACATACACACACACACACAACATACACAGACTTACATACATACATACATACATACATACATCTCTCTGTACATACATACATACATTACATACATACAGACATACATACATCTCATACACACATACATCAACAGACCATTGTTACATACAGTACATTACATACATAGACAGCGCCTAATTATCATACATATATACCTACACCACACTTTCTCTCTCACATACATACTATAAATACATACACAACTATACTACATACATACATACATAACATACATCCATACAACAATACATACATACATACATACATACATACTTACATACATACATACATACAAACCTAGCATACATACATATCAGTACATACATACACATATACATAGACAGACATAATTACAACACACAACGTTCTCTCTACATATACATACATCTCATTACACACACTATACATACCTACGTACATACATACATACATACATCTCATACGTGCATACATACTACGTGACAACATACATACTATCTCATACAATACATACATACAACATACATACAGGTTTACATTCATTACATACGGTATGCTTACGTACGATACATACATACAAACATACAAGTACGTACATAATCATACATACATACATACATACATACATACATACATACATACATATACATACAATACATACATAGCTACATTAACATACATATATACAGTACATGCATACATATACCATACAAAGACACAACTTCATGGCATACATATACATACAGAACATCATATCTACCATAACATAAAACAAATATACAGTACATCACACATACTCTCGAAACACTAACATACAAAGACACACATACATGCATCTCTCTTACCTACATAACATACTTATAATAGCGTAACATACATACATACACACAAAACATCTCTATACATACATACATACATACATCTCATACATCATACATACAGAACATACATATATACATCTCATACATACAATACAGACAGAAGCAGAGCAGAACAGACAACAAACATACATACATACATACTATACATACCTAAATACATAACATAAATACATACTATACATTTACATACATACATACATCGCAAACAATACATACATAGCATACATAACAAACAATACATACAACTAAATCATACACTACGTATACATACATAACACACATACTATACTTACAATACATACATACAATACATACATACATACATACAATACATACATTACATAACATACATATATAGCTATAGAACATACTAGATATCATGACATTACATATCATACAAACATACTATACATACATACATCACATACATACATACATACATACATACATACATACATACATACATACAAACAAACATTAACAATACATAGATATCGTACACAAGTTACACACATACTATACATACATACATACATTATAAATACATACACTACATATCATTACAGTCTCATACATACATAGCATACATACATACTTACAATACATACATACATACATAGCATACATATCACGACATACATACATACAAACAAACATACATACATACAAACATACATACATACATACATTCATACATACTTGCTTATAATGCGTAACATACATACATACTACAACATACAATACATACATACAAACATACATCTATACATACATACATACAATTACATACACGACACACACACCTACATACATAAATACATACATATCATACAATACATACAAACATACATACATACATACATACATACATACATACATACATACATGCTATAGATGCTGTACATACATACATACATACTTACATACATACATATAACATTCTCTCTCTACATACATACATACATACAATCTCAGTACATACATACATAAATACATACATACAGATACATACAAACATATACATACACATACACTGCATACTTCATTAAAAAAAACATAACATACATACATACATTACGATACATACATTACATACATAACATACATACATCTCTATACATACGATACATCTCATACATACATACATACATACACACATCTCTCTCTAACAGACATAGTTACATACATACATCTAGACAACATAATTACATACGTACACACTCTCTCTTACACATACAGACTAGCATACATACATACATAAACACACACTATACATAACATACGAGTACATTACATACAATACATACATAATACTACATACATACATACATACAGATACATACAACATACATACATACATACATACAATACATACCATACATACATACATACACACATAGCATAGCATACATACATACATACAGGACTACAACAAACGTTTACGACTACATATATGACATTATACATACATAATACATACATTTTCTATACAAAACATACATTACATGAACATAAACACTACATAACATACATACATACATACATACATTTATACATCCATAATACATCCATACATACAACATACATATACATACATACATACATCATACATACAAAACAAACATACTACAACATTCATACGCAAAATTACATACATACATACATAACAGACAAATTACAACATAATACATACAACATACATACATACAAAAACTATACATACTACATACTACATACATACACTACAATACATACATACATACATACATACATACATAAAACATACTACATACATAACATACATACACAACAAATATACATACATAGACAGACAAATTACATACACACACTTAGTAACACTACTTACAGTACATACATCACATACAACTACATACGTACATACATAATACATACATACGTACTACATACATACTACGACTACATCCCATACATACTACTACATACATGCAAACATCATACATACTAAAAACATAAATACATACATACATCCCAATACAAACTATACATACAACCCCAATACAAAATACTTTACATACTAATATAACATACAATCATACATCATACCATACAGCAAAAACATACACATGCAACAAAACAAACAACACAATACATACAAAAATACATACATCATACAAAAACATACATACAACAAACATACATGCATACATACAAATAATTAAGCGTACATACATACAACATACATACATACATACTATACAACAACAACAACAAAACAACAAACATACATACATCACATACATAAAATACATACATACATACCTACATACAACATAACATACAAAAATTTATACATACATACTTAACAACAAAATTTACATAAATTTTAGATCCCTACATACATGCACACATACTATACATACATCATACATACATACATACTAATAATACCAAACATACATACATACATACATACATACAAACTATTACATACAAAACAACATTACATACAACATAACCATACATTCATACATACCATACAAAAGTACATACGTACAACATACTATTACGTACTACATACATAATAGATACTACAAAAACATAAAACATACATAATACATACATAATACATACTCATACATACATACTTTACATATATATACAATACATCAATACATATACATACAAAACATCATACATACCTAAACATAAAACACATAATAATACATAAAATACAGTCAAACTACATACATACACCATACATACACACAACATACATATATACATACATACATGCTATATCAAACATACATACATACATACATCCCATACATACATTACATACATACATACACACATACATACATGCATAATCTACATACATACTACATACATACATATACATAACATAACATACATACATACTAAAACGCATACTTCATAAACATACATACATACATACATACATACATCCCTTTACATACATACATACATACAACATCCCGTACATACATACATACATACATACATACTACAACATAATACTATACATACAATACATACATACAAAAACATACATACATACAACATACATACAAAACATACTACATAAAACAAAATACTTCATACATACATACATACATACATCTTTATTACCATCCCATACATACAAAACATACTTTACAACATACCATACATAACATACTACTTTACAAAACCATACAACATACATACATACATACATACACTATTACGTGCATACATACATACATACATACATACATACAACATACTCATACATACATACATAACATACATACATACATACACATACTCATACATACATACATTACATACACTAACGTGCATATACATACATACACTATACGTGCATATCATCCCACTATACGTGCATACATACATACATACACTATACGTGCATACATACATACACTATACGTGCATACATACATACATACATACACTATACGTGCATACATACATACATACACTATACGTGCATGCATACATACATACATACACTATACGTGCATACATACATACGTACATACACACATACATACATGCAATACGTGCATACATACATACATACATGCACTATACGTGCATACATACATACATACATACATACATACATACATACATACATACATACATACATACATACATACATACATACATACATAATACACTATAATAAAATACATACATACATACATACATACATACATACATACATTGGACACAAAACACAAAGACACACAGGCAGACAGACACCAGACAGACAGACAGACACACATACATATTTTATATAAAAAAGATATAAAAATATATATATATATATATAATTATTTTAATATATGTAGATAGATAGAAGATAGAAGAAAATTTTAGATAGATAGATAGATCTGCTCTACTCATAGTATCCCCATGGTTTCCCTCTACTCTACTCATGGTCTCCCTATGCTCTACTCAGAGTCGCCCCATGGTCTCTCTCTGCTCTACTCTACTCATAGTATCCCCATGGTCTCCCTCGACTCTACTCATAGTCTCCCTCTACTCTAGTCATAGTCTCTCTCTATACTTTCCTTCCTCCCCGTATTCTCCCTCTCCCCGTAGTATCCATCAACTCTCCTCTCCCCATAGCTCCCTCTGCTCTACTCTCCTTCCCTCTCCTCTCTCCTCCCTCTATTCCCCTGTAGCTCCTCATATCTCCCTTACTCTACGATCTCTCTCTACTCTACCTCCCTGTAGTTCCCTCTTCATTCTCTCCCATAGTCTCCCTCTACTCTACTCAACTCTCCCTCTCTCCCCGTAGTCTCCCTCTACTCTACTCGCCCCATAATCTGTCTCTACTATATAATCTCTCTCTACTCTACTCTCCCCATAGTCTCCCTCTACTCTACTTTCCCCCATAGTCTTCCTCTACTCTCCCCACCGTCCCCCTCTACTCTACTCCCCGTAGTCGCCCCTACTCTCACTCCCTCATAATTTTCCCTCTATGTGACCACTATACCCGCCAAATAATCTTCCTTTACTTTCCTCCCTCTTCTCCCGGGAGCCCACTCTACTCCCCACTCATTTTCTCTCTCTCTCACTCTTTTCTTTTTAATTTTTTTTCTAAGAAAGTGCATGATTTCTAGTATTCAGGAATGGCAGTAGTAACCAGACACATCTACACACACACACACTGTGGCCAGGCCAGATCATGAAATTCACAAACAACCATTTGCAACGTGACGGGCGCATTCCAGATTCGAACCCACGTCTTCAGGACTGTAAGGATCAGAAGACATCGCCTTATCCATTAGGCTATCACCCCCGTCTATATTCTAACCCAAAATTAAAAATATATATCTTACTTTTGGGGACGTAAACAAACAAAAAGCTAAGAAGACAGAAGTTCAGTAATGAGTTGTACTCACTGGTGTGTGTGTGTGTGTGTGTGTGTGTGGTGTGTGTGTGTGTGTGTGTGTGTGTGTTCTTTGATGTGAAGTGCTCAGACAACTATTGTTGTCTTTTAGATACCTACATATTTTGAGTTTCAGCCTAACAGTCCCACTGGGTTGGGTGGCTTTAAGCCATTCTACTTTGATGGATTGGTGGTCTAGAGGTAATGTACCTGCCTAGAAAGCGAAAAGTCCAGGTTATTAATTAATTAATTTATTTATTTCGAGGATAATGGAATAAGCACGCGTGTTATTTTTCTTAGATCCAGTTCCCGTGTGTATGCAGTTTTGTAAACTTTGTCATCCGTTCCCACCGGCACACAATGGCCTACTCTTCCGAAAAGCGGAAAGAGATGTTGGTTTATAGTCTCAACCGAAGGACTTTTGGGGGGAGTGGAGTCAGCACTGACTCAGGTTTCAAGTACTTGTGTGATGGCTCAATCCCGGTTTGTGCCCGAAACTTTGCCCCCATCCACTAGACTGTGAGTGGTGGTATTGGTGCTAGTCTTTCGGATGAGACAATAAACGAAAGTCCCGTGTGCAAAACGCATTTAGTGCACGTAAAAGGACCTACGGCAACAAAAGAGTTGTCACTGGCAAAATTCTGTAGGAAAAAAAGTCACTCTGATAGGAAACTAAATACAGATGTAGACGGGAAAATATTAAAAAAATAATGGGCGGCGCTGCTCTTGTGGCGACGCGCTCTCCCCGAGGAGAGCAGTCCAAATTTCACACAGATAAATCTGCCGTGACTTAAAGTGGTATACTTCATCCAATCTATTGGCCAGTTTTCATTACTTGTGTTGTAGCACTAAATATTGTTTATGGGTTAACTGCTGTTCTTCTGTTGTGTTATTGTTGGTAAAACTTCGTCCCATCGTGGCTGAGTGGTTAGCATATTTGATTTCTGACTGAAAGGTTTAGGATTCGAACCCTGTAAGAATCATAGAAGGGTTTTTTGTTGTTGTTTGTTCGATTTTACTCCGGCTTGGTCCTGTCTAGAGTGAGTTTGCTATTTGCTCTTTTGGGAAGACTGAAACTACACAGTCAAGTTTTTTCATCCACTTTATGAATGCGATTTGGAGAGTGCTCAAATCACCTGACACACACACTCTGCAGGTGTCTGTATTTCTTGGGCCTGGTTGATGTTGGAATATAATATTATCATGGTAGCAAGTGTATCCTACAGCCCTGACAAGTAGTCTCAAAATCGTTGAACTTCCATAGCAGCATCAGTACATCATCCTCATCACCATTGATCATCATGCAAGAAAAGAAAGCAGTCTCTGATTCAGTGACCCCTGTTGCTCTGGTCTCATGGTGACCTCCTTTTCAGTTTCCCCTTTGCGTCAGGGCCTGTGATAAGTTACTGTCAAAGCTTTGGGGGTTAGAGGTTGACGGGCAAAGGTCATGCAAAGGATGTTGTGTTGCATGCCACACCCATAGTAGGTGGTAGGTTCTGCGACCGTTTTTGTCCACCATTAAGGTAGCCGTATTCCGACTTCAGGAACTCACGTCTGGCTCAGTGACTTTTTTTTTTCGTTCCTCGGCTAGAGCTCCGAAGTTCGCCAATGGCGAGATTCTGCATATGCGACCGTTTTGACCCACCATGAAGGTAGCCACATTCCGACTTTGTTGAAAGGTGTCTAAACATAGCCCCAGTATCATCATCACCATCATCATCAGACCCGTGACCTTGGCGGTCGTGGGGGAGACACGAAAGACGATGCCGTGGTAAGCCTCCTCCATCCATCTCGGTCCTCGGCTCTGCGCAGTAGTGCCGAGTCATTCATCCTGGTCCATTCCCTGATGTTGTCCATCCATGACTTGCTCTGTCTTCCCCTCTTTCTGCCACCTTCGAGTGTTCCCTGCAGTACTGTTTTTGGCAGAGTGTTGTGGCGGGTGACGTGGCCGAACCATTTAGGCTTTTTGTGAGAAGGGGTTCCTGTGGACGTGCCAGCCGTGTTATTTGGCTCTTGACAAATTCATTGGTCTTTCGTTCTCTCCAGGATATACCCAGCAGTTTTCTATGGCATTTTGTTTCAAATGACTGGATTCGCTTTGCTGTTTCAGCAGTCAATGTCCAGGTTTCACTTCCGTACAGCAGGATAGTCTGAATTAGGGCTTTGTAGAGCTTTAGTTTGATTGGGAAACTGATCTCTTTACTTTTCCATATGGTGGTGAGTTTTGTCATGGAAGATGTTGCCATGGCTATTCTGACCTTGATTTCTGTCGTCGATCGCCCGTCCTTTGTGAGTGTAGCGCCAAGGTATTTAAAAGCGTCTACCTCCTCCAGTTGTTGGCCGTTCATGTAAATTTTAGCAGTGGCGTTGCTCGTGCTGTTAACAAGTACTTTACTTTTCTCCGAGCTCACCTCCATCCCATATGCTCCAGCTCTGTTCTCAGCCCCAGTATGCATGCGTTTAAAAAACAAATTGTCATCCGTTCCTACCGGCATGACATAGCCTACTCTACTCAACTCAAAGCAGAACCGGGTTTTAACGTGTGCGCAAGATGTTCTGCGTGCGTTCACACACACAGGGTCTCGGTTTATAGTCTCTTCTGAAGGACTTTAAGGGGATTGGAGTCAGTACTGATGTTAACTCCAGAGGGAAAATTCCCTTTAAACGGGCGCTGCTGTGGTGGCTCGATCCCGGGCCGTCAGATCACGAGTGCAACGCTCAAACACAAGGCTCTAACCTCAAGGCTCCCCCCCCCCCCATCCGCTCCCCCACCCTCCTTCCCCCAGCTCAGTGATTAAGCTATCATGGTCATCATCACAGAGCTTATTCGTACGTGGTGTTGTGTATAATTATGTATTGGTATCTCACAACAGGCACCACTGAACACCAACGAAGTGTTCCAGCCCCAGCCTCAATTCACCAGACGCTGCCGAGATTCGAACCCACGACTTCATGGATCTATGGGATTGAAGTCGAACGGTCTTAACCACTCGGCTATAGCGTCCGTCAACCATGATGGTGTTTTTGTTGTTTTTTAATGCAGTTGGTTGGGGGTGTTTGGGGGTTCGTTTTTGTTTGTTTGGTTTGGTGGGGGAGGGGGTTTGGAGGGGGTGAGATTTTTCCGTTGAGTTCTGTTTTATACGAAACTTCATTTTACATTACACAATTTTCAATCCTGTCCCCCAGCATTTAAGTGAAGCTGCATCCCAGAAGTCGGAATGCGGATACCTTAAATGGTGGGGGGGGGGGGGGGGGAGGGGGGGATAGGGGGGGGGGGTGAACGGTCGCATAAACAAAAATCTCACGATTGGTGAATCTCGGAGCTCTAGCCGAGACACGGGAATAAAACGATGCCACAAAACATTAGCTAGGAATACACGAGACTGAAGCTTGGATTCCTCTGTAGTCTTTATTGGCATAGATGGCTTCATGGAACAATATCAAATATTGACTATTCGTAATAGGACAACATTTCATAATTTTATTTTTAATTTGAAAGCACAAGTATTTTCAGCACTGAATGTGTTTAGAAATTATTTCAGCGTTATACCATTTCATTGATTATAATTTGCTTAACAAGCACACACCGCACGCACGCATATACACTAGCACACATACACACACACCACACACACTGCAAACACACACACACAAACATACACACAACAAAACATACACACACACAAAATCACACACAAACACACACACACAAACACACACACTGTTGGTGGTGGTGGTGTGTGGTGGTGGGTGGGGTGGGGGTGGGTGGGGTGTGGTGTGGTGTGTGTGGTGTGTTGTGTGGTTGGTTGTTGTGTGGTGGGGTGTGTGTGGTTGTGTGTGTGTGTGTGTGTGTGTGTGTGTGGTTGTGTGTGTGTGTCTGTGTGTGTCTGTGTGTGTGTGTGTGTGTGTTGTGTCTGTGGTGTTGTGTGTGTGGTGTGTGTGTGTCTGTGTGTTGTGTGTGTGTGTGTCTGGTGTGTTGTGTGTGTTGTGTGTGTGTTCTGGGTGTTGTTGTGTGTGTGTCTGTGTGTGTGTGTGTCTGTGTGTGTGTGTCTGGTGTGTGTGTCTGTGTGTGTGTGTGTGTGTGGTGTGTCTGTGTGTGTCTGTGTGTGTCTGTCTGTGTGTGTCTGTCTGTGTGTGTTGTTCTGTGTGTGTCTGTCTGTGTGTGTGTGTCTGTGTGTGGGGTGTGTGTCTGTGTGTGTGTCTGTTGTGTGTGTCTTGTGTGTTGTGTCTGTGTGTGTGTGTCTGTGTGTGTGTCGTGTGTGTGTGTCTGTGTGTGTGTCTGTGTGTGTTGTTCTGTGTGTGTGTGTCTGTGTGTGTGTCTGTGTGTGTGTCTGTGTGTGTGTGTCTGTGTGTGTTCTGTGTGTGTGTCTGTGTGTGTGTTTGTGTGTTTGTCCTGTGTGTGTGTGTCTGTGTCGTGTGTCTGTGTGTGTAGTCTTGTGTGTGTGTCTTGTGTTGTTGTTCTGTGTGTTCGTGTGTTGTGTCTGTGTTGTGTCTGTGTGTTTGTTGTGTCTGTTGTGTGTTGTGTGTTGTCTGTGTTGTGTGTCTGTGTGTGTTGTGTCTGTGTGTGTGTCTGTGTGTTTGTGTGTGCTGTTGTCTTGTGTTGTGTGTGTGTGTGTGTGTCGTGTGTGTGTCTTTGTGTGTGTGTCTGTGTGTGTGTTGGTTGTGTGTGTGTGTGTTGTGTGTGTTCTGTGTGGTGTATGTGTGTGTGTCTGTGTGGTGTGTCTGTGTTTGTGTTGTGTCTGGTGTCTGTCTGTGTGTGTCTTGTGTGTGTCTGTGTGTGTTCAAATTCATTTAACGTCTTTTCACAGTTGTGATATTAGACGGGGGGGGGGGGGGGGGGGGGGGGGAGGAGGGTGATGAGTTTCAGGAGGGAGGGTGTAGTTGTCTGTACAGGAGAGGAATTTCAGGGATCAATGCATGAGAAATTATAACAAAATTTAAAAATAAAAAATATAGAAAAACAACAACCAAAATTATAGAAAAAAACAAAAACAACACCGTTACATTACTAACCTATTGAACTACAATAAACAACAGGAAAATGCAATTCTAACAATTTCTAACAAAATCAGTAATTCCAATGAAAATTGTAAATAACATTTCAACTACTGAATTTCACGTGAAAAACCCAAACCTATCTTAATGTGTGTAAACCCCCTCCCATGCCCTACAAAAGAAACACCAAAAGAAAGCAACACCCCCCCTCCCCCCACACCCTGGAAGAAAGAAGCTCAACCTTAAAACAAGAGGGAAGAAACTCCAGCAACAACAGAAAACCCAATTACAAACACAATATCTCTAGCCCCTCCTATGACACAAACAAAATGTTGTGTTGTTGTGTGTTGTGTGTGTGTTGTGGTTTGTTGTGTTTGTGTGGTGTTTTGTGTTGTGTGTTGTGTGTGTGTGTGTGGTGTGTGTGTCTGTTGTATTTTGTTGTGTGGTGGTCTGTGTTGTGGGTGTGTGTGT
>CM054157.1:50509495-50519495 GCA_028751875.1 Rapana venosa
GTAGAAGACAGGGAGACTACAGGCAGAGGAGAGGGGAGGGGGACTACAGGTAGAGGAGAGGGAGTCTACGGGGAGAGTAGAGGAGAGGGAGTCTACGAGGAGAGTAGAGTAGAGGGAGTCTACGGTGAGAGTAGAGTAGAGGGAGTCTACGGTGAGAGTAGAGTAGAGGGAGACTACGGGAGAGTAGAGGGAGACTACGGAGAGGAGAGGGAGACTATCTGGAGAGTAGAGGAGAGAAAGACTACAGGAAGAGGAGAGGGAGACGGAGAGGAGAGGAGAGGGAGAGTACGGGGAGAGTAGAGGGAGTCCATGGGGAAAGTAGAGGGAGACTACGGAGAGAGGAGAGGGAGACTATAGTCTACTCTCCACGTAATCCTATGGCCATAATGAAACATAATATGATGTGCCTTTTGCCTTGCCTTGATTTCTTCCATCCATTCTATCTCTCTCACTCTCTCTGTCTCTGTCAATCTGTCTGTCTGTCTGTCTACCTGTCTGTTTGTTTGTCTGCCTGCCTGTCTGTCTATCTATCTATCTACCTATCTATCTATCTATCTATCTATCTATCTATCTCGCTATCTCTCCCTCTCTCTCTCTCTGTTTGTTACTCTCTCTGTCTGTCAGTCTCTGTCTCTGTCTGTCTGTCTGTCTCTCCTATGTCTCGTCTGTTCCTCTGCTGTTGTCTGCTCTGTCTGTCATGTCTCTGTCTGTCTCTCTTCTTTCTCTCTCTCTCTCTCTCTCTCTCTCTTTCTCTTCTCTCTCTCTTTGCATTCCTTTTCTTCTATTTTCCATTTACATTATTGAAATAACTTTTCTTGAACTTCATCATTTTGTCTTTATATATATGTGTATATAATAGTATATATTATATATATATATATATATATATATATATATATATATAATATATATATATATATATATATATGTGTGGTTATGTGTGATGTGTTGTGTGTGATGTTGTTGTGGTATATGTTATTGTATATTAGTATATTAGTATGTATGTAATATGTATGTATATATATGTGTATATATATATATATATGTGTATATTATATATATATATATATATATATATTTCGTCCGTTCCATTTAGCGTGTCTTGGGCAAAAGTAGCCTGGCGGCGCTCATCTCTCTCCAGGCGTGATTTTTGGGTTGGGTTGACTCCCCACATGTCACAGGTGGTACCGGGTTACATGGTTACCGGTAGCAGAGGACACCTCTGACCTGACCATTGGCTGGGTTCATGTCAAACAGTGCCCAGCCAATCACCACCAAGATCACTCTCAGCGGAAAAGAACTGGAGACAGTTGACCATTTCAAGTACCTTGGAGCCATCATAAGTGAGGAGGGATCGAAGACCGAAATCCTAGCAAGAGCGGCACAAACAGCAGCAGCAATGGCAAGACTGAAGACCATATGGAGAGACAGAAACATCCCTCTCGGAACCAAGGTAAAGTTACTAAACGCGTTCGTCCACCATGCAGCGCCCCTACGACCCTGGCGGGTTACGGGACCAGTGAACTATATATATATATATGTGTGTGTGTGTGTCCTCTCCCTGTAGTCCCCCTCTACTCTACTCTCCCTGTAGTCTCCCTCTCCTCTACTCTCCCCGTAGTCTCCCTAACCTCTACTCTCCCCGTAGTCTCCCTGTCCTCTACTCTCCCCGTAGTTTCCCTCTCCTCTACTCTCCCCGTAGTCTCCCTCTCGTCTACTTTCCCCGTAGTTTCCCTCTCCTCTACTCCCCCCGTAGTCCTCCCTCCCTCTTCTCCTCCCCGTAGTCTCCCTAACCTCTACCTCCCCGTAGTCTCCCTGTCCCCTCGAAACTCTCTCCCGTAGTTTCCCTCTCTACTCTCCCCGTAGTCTCCCTCTCGTCTACTTTCCCCGTAGTCTCCCTCTCCTCTACTCTCCCCGTAGTCTCCCTAACCTCTACTCTCCCCGTAGTCTCCCTAACCTCTACTCTCCCGTAGTCTCCCTCTCTACTCTCCCCGTAGTCTCCCTCTCCTCTACTCTCCCCGTAGTCTCCCTCTCGTCTACTTTCCCCGTAGCCTCCCTCCCCTCAGTCTTTCTCTCCACTACTCTCTCCATAGTCTCCCTCTCCTCTCTCCGTAGTCTCCCTCTACTTTTCATATGGACTCCCTCTACTCTCCACGTACTCTCCCTCTCCTCTCCCGCAGTCTCCATATTCTCTCCCTGTAGTCTCCCTCTCCTCTACTCTCCCCGTAGACTCCCTCTCCTCTACTTTCCCTGTAGTCCCCCTCCCCTCTCCTCTGCCTGTAGTCTCCCTGTCTTCTACTTTCCCTATAGTCACCATCTCTTCTACTCTATCCATAGTCTCCCTCTCCTCTACTCTCCCCGTAGTGTCCCTCTCCTCTACTCTCCCTGTAGTCTCTCTCTCCTCTAATCTCCCTGTAGTCTCCCTTTTATCTACTCTCCCCGTACTCTCCCTCTCGTCTCCCGCAGTCTCCATATCCTCTCCTTGTAGTTTCCCTCTCCTCTGCCTGTAGTCTCCCTGTCATCTACTTTCCCTATAGTCTCCCTCTCTTACTTACTCTCGCTCCATAGTCTCCCACTACTCTCCCCGTATTCTCTCTCTCCTTTCCTCGTAGACTCCCCTCTACCTCTCCTGTATGTCTCTCCTCTCCTCTACTCTCCCCGTAGTGTCCTCTCCTCTACTCTCCCCGTAGTCTCTCTCTACTCTACTCTTCCCCGTAGTCTCCCTCTACTCTACTCTCCCTGTAGTCTATTTCCCCTGTAGTCTCCCACTCCTCTACTCTCCCCGTAGTCTCCCTCTCCTCTACTCTCCCCGTAGTCTCCCTCACCTCTACCTGTAGTCTCCCTCTACTCTACTCTCCCTGTAGTCTCTCTCTACTCTACTCTTCCTGTAGTCTCTCTCTCCTCTACTCTCCCCGTAGTCTCCCTCTCCTCTACTCTCCCCGTAGTCTCCCCTCACCCTCTACTCTCCTGTAGCTCTCACCTCTACCTGTAGTCTCCCTCTACTCTACTTTTCCCTGTAGTACCCACCTCTACCTACTCTACTGTATACCTCCTCTACTCTACTCTCACTGTAGTCCTCTCTTTTTTCTACTCTACTCCTCCCCTGTATCTCTCTCTATCTACTCTTCCGTAGTCTCTCCCACCTACTCTACTTTCCCCGTAGTCCTCTCTCTACTCTACTCTCCCGTAGTCTCTCCTACTCTATTCTTCCCGTATCTCTCTCAGCTCTACTCTACCCGCAGTTTTCCTCTCTACTCTACCTCTTTCCCGTAGACTCTCTCAACTCTACTCTACCCGTAGTCCCTTCTCTCTACTCAACTCCTCCCCGTAGTCTCTCTCTACTCTACTCTTCCCGTAGTCTCTCTCATACTCTACTCTTTCCCGTATCTCTCTCTACTCCAGACTCTCCCTGTAGTCTATTTCCCCATGTTAGTCTCACACGTCCTCTATTCCCCCATGGTCCTCCCTCTCCTCTCCCTATAGTCTCCCTCTCCTCTCCCTGTAGTCTCCCTCTCTCCTCTCCTGTATCTCCCCGCTTTTCTACTTTCCCTTTAGTCTTCTGTCTTCTCCCACTGCTCCCCGATTTCTCCCTCTCCTCTTCCTCGCCGTAGTCTCCCTCTACTCTCCTCCCAGTAGTCCTCTCTACTGTCCCTGTAGTCTCCCTCTCCTCTACACTCCCTCCCCGTAGTCTCCCCTCTCTACTCTCTCCGTTTTCCTACCTGTAACACTCTCCCTGTAGTCCCTTCACCTATACTCTCCCTCTTCTCTCCTCTAGTCTCCCCGTGTCTCCCTCTCCTCTTCTCACCCCCGTAGTCCTCTGTCTTCTCTGCTCTCCCCGTAGTCTCCCTCTCTCTACTCTCTTCTCCCTCCCCGTATTTTCCCCTCTCTTCTACTCTATCCATGTCTCCCTCTACTCTCCCCGTAGACTCCACTCCTCTTCTCTCGCCGGTAGGTCTCCCTGTCTTCTACTTTCCCTATAGTCCTCCCCTCTTTTCTACTCTAGTCCAAGTCTCCCTCTACTCTCCCCGTATTCTCTCTCTCCTTTCCTTCGTAACTCCCTCTCCTCCCTATTTAGTCCGCTCCCTCACTCTCCCCACTGTAATCTCCCTCTCCCCTAATCTCCAGCATATTCCCCTTTTCTACTCTCCTTGTAGTCTCCCTCTACTCTACTCTCCCTGTAGTCTCCCTCTACTCTACTCTCCCTGTAGTCTCCCTCACCTCTCCCCGTAGTCTCTCTCTACTCTACTCTCCCCGTAGTCTCCCTTTACTCTTCCTGTAGTCTCTCTCTACTCTACTCTCCCCGTAGTCTCTCTCTACTCTACTCTCCCTCTACTCTACTCTTCCCGTAGTCTCTCTCTACTCTACTCTACCCGTACTCTCTCTCTACTCTACTCCCCCCGTAGTCTCCCTCTACTCTACTCTCCCTGTAGTCTATTTCCCCTGTAGTCCTCCCTCTCTCTCCCTGTTAGTCGCCTCTCTTTTCTCCCCTCTTTTCTACTTTCCCTGTAGTCACTGTCTCCTCTACTCTCCCCGTTTTCTCCCTCTCCTCTTCCCTCGCCGTAGTCTCCCTCTACTCTCCTAGTAGTCTCTCTCTACTCTCCCTGTAGTCTCCCTCTCCTATACTCTCCCTGTAGTCTCCATCTACTCTCCTCGAAGTCTCCCTCTCCTCTTTTCTAACTGTAGTCTCCCTCTTCTCAACTTTCCCCGTAGTCTCCCTCTACTCTACTCTCCCCGTAGTCTTACTCTACTCTCCACGTAGTCACCTTCTCCTCTTCTCTCCCTGTAGTCTCCCTCTCCTCTACTCTCCCCGTAGTCTTGCTTTCCTCTACTCTCCCCGGAGTCTCCGTCTTCTCTGCTCTCCCTGAAGTCTCCGTCTTCTCTGCTCTCCCTGTAGTCTCCCGACACTCCCCGTAGTCTCCCTCTCCTCTCCCCGTAGTCTCCCTCTACTCTACTCTCCCCGTAGTCTCCCTCTACTCTACTCTCCCCGTAGTCTTACTCTACTCTCCACGTAGTCACCTTCTCCTCTTCTCTCTCCGTAGTCTCCCTCTCCTCTACTTTGCCCGTAGTCTCCTTCTCCTCTCCCTGTAGTCTCCTCTCTTTTCTCCCCTCTTTTCTACTTTCCCTGTAGTCTCTGTCTTCTCTACTCTCCCCGTTTTCGCCCTCTCCTCTTCCCTCGCCGTAGTCTCCCTCTACTCTCCCAGTAGTCTCTCTCTACTCTCCCTGTAGTCTCCCTCTCCTCTACTCTCCCCGTAGTCTCTTTCTACTCTACTCTCCCCGGAGTCTCCGTCTTCTCTGCTCTCCCTGAAGTCTCCGTCTTCTCTGCTCTCCCTGTAGTCTCCCGATACTCCCCGTAGTCTCCCTCTCCTCTCCCCGTAGTCTCCCTCTACTCTACTCTCCCTGTAGTCTACCTCTTCTCTACTCTCCCTGTAATCTCCCTCTCCTCTCCCTTCCCGTAGTCTCAATATACTCTACGCTCCCTGTAGTCTCCCTCTCCTCCACTCTCCCCGTAGTCTCCCTCTCCTCTCCTCCACTCTCCCCGTAGTCTCCTTCTCCTCTCCCCGTAGTCTACCTCCGTGTAGTCTCCCTCTACTTTACGTTCATCGAAGTCTCCCTCTCCTCTCCTCCACTCTCCCCGTAGTCTCCCTCTCCTCTCCTCCACTCTCCCCGTAGTCTTCTTCTCCACTTCTCTCCACGTAGTCTCCCTTTCATCTACTCTATCCATGGTCTCCCTCTCCTCTACTCTCCTGTAGTCTCCCTCTCCTCTCCCAGTAGTCTTCCTCTCCTCTACTCTCCCCTAATCTGTAGCCTCCCTTTCTTCTACTCTCCCCAATGTCTCCCTCTACTATCCTCTCCCTGTAGTCTCCATCTCCTCTCCCCGAAGTCTCCCTCTCATCTACTGTTACCGTAGTCTCCCTCTACTCTACTCCATCCGTAGTCTCCCTCTCCTCCCTCTGTAGTCTCCCTCTCCTCTCCATTCCGCGTAGTCTCCCTCCACTCTACTCTCCCCTTTGTCTCCTTCTCTTCTACTCTCCCCGTGGTATCCTTCTCCTCTCCCCTACTCTCCTCCCCCATAGTCCCTTCTCCTCTCCCCGTAGTCTCCCTCCCTCTACTCTCCCCGTTTTCTCAGTCTCCTCTATGCTCCCCGTACTCTCCCTCTCCGCTACTCTCACCGTAGTTTCCCTCTCCTCTAATCTACTCGTAGTCTCCCTCTCCTCTCCTCTCCCTGTAGTCTCACTCTCCTCTTCTCTCACCATAGTCTCCATCTACTCTCCTCTACTCTCCCTATACTTATCTCCCCATAGTCTCCCTATACTCTACTCTCCCTCTTTCCTACTCTCCTCTCCCCATAGTCTCCCTCTACTCTACTCTCCCTCTTCCCTACTCTCCTCTCCCGATGGTCTCCCTCTGCTCTACTCATAGTCTCCCTCTGCTCTACTCATGGTCTCCCTCTACTCTACTCATAGTCTCCCCATGGTCTCCCTCTACTCTACTCATAGTCTCTCCCTATACTTTCCTTCCTCCCCGTATTCTCCCTCTCCCTGTAGTATCCATCAACTCTCCTCTCCCCATAGCTCCCTCTGCTCTACTCTCCCCATAGTGTCCCTCTGCTCTCTCTATAGTGTCGCTCTGCTCTCCTCTCCTTCTCTCCATGTCTCTCCCCGTAGTCTCTCTCTACTCTACTCTCCCCATAGTGTCCCTCTGCTCTCTCTATAGTGTCGCTCTGCTCTCCTCTCCTTTTCTCCATGTCTCTCCCCACAGTCTCCCTCTACTCTACTCTCCCCGTAGTCTCCCTCTACTCTCCTCTCCCCATAATCTGTATCTACTCTACTATATAATCTCCCTCTACTCTACTCTCCCTGTAGTCTCCCTCGTCATGTCTCTCCCCGTAGTCTCCCTCTACTTTCCTCTCCCTCTCTCTCCGTCTCTCCCCGTAGTCTCCCTCTACTCTACTCTCCCCATAATCTGTCTCTATTATATAATCTCTCTGTACTCTACTCTACCCATAGTCTCCCTCTACTCTACACTCCCCGTAGTCTCCCTCTATTCTACTCTCTCCCCATAGTGTCCCTCTACTGTACTCTCCCCATAGTCTCCCTCTACTCTACTCTCCCCGTAGTCTCCCTCTACTGTACTCTCCCCATAGTGTCCCCATAACCTCTCTCTATTCTACTCCCCATACTCTCCCCGTAGTCTCCCTCTGCTTTCCCTATAGTCCTCCTCTACTCTACTCTCCCCACAGTCTTCCTCTACTCTACTCTCCCCACAGTCTCCCTCTACTCTACTCCCCCTCATAATTTCCCCTCTACTGTGACCACTATACCCGCCAAATAATCTTCCTTTACTTTCCTCCCTCTATTGGGGGGAGCCCACTCTACTCCCCACTCATTTTCTCTCTCTCTCTCACTCTTTTCTTTTTAATTTTTTTTCTAAGAAAGTGCATGATTTCTAGTATTCAGGAATGGCAGTAGTAACCAGACACATCTACACACACACACACTGTGGTCAGGCCAGATCATGAAATTCACAAACAACCATTTGCAATGTGACGGGCGCATTCCAGATTCGAAGCCCACGTTCTTAAGACTGAAGGATCAAGACATCGCCTTAACATCCATTAGGCTATCACCCCCGTCTCGATCTACCCAAAATAAAAAATATATATCTTTACTTTTGGGGACGTAAACAAAACAAAAAGGCTAAGAAGACAGAGTTCAGAACTGAGTAGTACTTCACTGGAGTGTGTGTGTGTGTGTGTGTGTGTGTGTGTGTGTGTGTGTGTGTGTGTGTGTGTGTGTGTGTGTGTGTGTGTGGTGTGTGTGTGTGTGTGTGTGTTGTGTGTGTGTGTCTGTGTGGTGTTCTTTTGAAGTGAAACGCTCAGACTCAGACAAACTAGTATTACTTTCAGATACCTACAATATTTTGAATTTCAGCCTAACTAGTCCGCACAGGGTTGGGTGGCTTTAAGCCATGCATACTTTGATGGATTTGGTGGTCTAGAGGTAATGTACCTGCCTAGAAAAGCGAAAGTCCAGGTTTGTTTATTTATTTATCTATTTTGAGATAAATGGAATAAGCACTCGTGTGCTTTTTTTTACTATGCAGTTCCCGTGTTTATGCAGTTTTGGTCAACTTGGTCACCGTTCCCACCGGCACACAATGCCTACTCTTCGAAAAGCGAACGGTTTTTTAACGTGTGCCCAAGGCTGTTTTCAGCGTGCGTTTTACCACGCGGGTTTATAGAGTAGATGTTGGTTTTTATAGTCTCAACCAGGACATTTGGGGAGTGGAGTCACACGACTCAGATTTTCAAGTACTTGTAGGTGATGGCTCAATCCCGGTTTGAGCCGAACTTTGCCCCCATCCACTAGGCTGTGCGTGGTGTATTGGTCTAGACTTTTTGTTTCGGATGAAACAGTATACCGAAAGCCCGCGTTTGGCAAAACGCATTTAGAGTGCACGTAAAAGAGACCTACGGCAAACAAAAGAGTTGTCACTGGAAAAAATATGTAGGAAGAAAAGTCAATCTGATAGGAAACTAAATACAGATGTAGACAGGAAAATAAAAAATAAATAATGGGCGGCGCTGCTCTTGTAGCGACGCGCTCTTCCCAGGGAGAGCAGCTCAATTTCACACAGATAAATATGTTGGCCAGTTTTTATTACTTTTATTGCAGCACTAAATATTGTTAATGGCTTAACTGCTGTTCTTCTGTTGTGTCACTGTTGTAAAACTTCGACCCATCGTGGCTGAGTGGTTAGCACATTTTATTTCTGGCTGAAAGATTAGGGTTCGAACCCTGTAAGAATCATAGAAGGGTTTTTTGTTGTTGTTTGTTCGATTTTACTCCGGCTTGGTCCTGTCTAGAGTGAGTTTGCTATTTGCTCTTTGGAATACAGAACTACAAGTCAAGTTTTTTTTACATCCACTTTAATGAATGCGATTTTGAGAGTGCTCAAATCAACCTCACACACACACACACACACACACACACACACACACACACACACACACACACACAATACTCACACACACGCACGCACACACTGCAATGTGTCTGTAGTTTCATGGGCCTGGTATTTTGATGCTGATATATATTATCATGGAAGCAAGTGTATCCGTACAGCCCTGACAGTAAGTCTCAAGTCGGTGAACTTCCACAGCAGCATCAGTACATCATCCTCATCACCATTGATCATCATGCAAGAAAAGAAAGCAGTCTCTGATTCAGTGACCCCTGTTGCTCTGGTCTCATGGTGACCTCCTTTTCAGTTTCCCCTTTGCGTCAGGGCCTGTGATAAGTTACTGTCAAAGCTTTGGGGGTTAGAGGTTGACGGGCAAAGGTCATGCAAAGGATGTTGTGTTGCATGCCACACCCAAGGTAGGTGGTAGGTTCTGCGACCGTTTTTGCCCACCATTAAGGTAGCCGCATTCCGACTTTTGGGAAAGGTGTCTAAACATAGCCCCAGTATGCATGCGTTTAAAAAAAATTGTCATCCGTTCCTACCGGCATGACATAGCCTACTCTACTCAACTCAAAGCAGAACCGGGTTTTTAACGTGTGCGCAAGATGTTCTGCCTGCGTTCACACACAGGGTCTCGGTTTATAGTCTCTTCTAAAGGACTTTTAGGGGATTGGAGTCAGTACTGATGTTAACTCCAGGGGGAAAATTCCCTTTAAACGGGCGCTTCCGTGGTGGCTCGAACCCGGGCCGTCAGATCACGAGTGCAACGCTCAAACACAAGGCTCTAATCTCAAGGCTCCCCCCCTTCCCCTCCCCTCCCCGCACCCCCCACCCTCCTTCCCCCAGCTCAGTGATTAAGCTATCATTGTCATCATCAAGAGCTTATTCCCTTAACTTGGTGTTGTGAATAATTATGTATTGGTATCTCACAACAGGCACCACTGAAACACCAACGAAGTGTTCCAGACCCCCCCCCCCCAGCCTCAATTCACCAGACGCTGCCGAGAATCGAACCCAACGACTATGGATCTGTGGA
>CM054157.1:50524495-50545091 GCA_028751875.1 Rapana venosa
AAATTTCTTGGTGTGTGTGTGTGTGAAGAGAATACAGACCATGTAATTAAAAAATAATAACAATAAATGGACACTTTTATAGGGCTATATCTTGCAAAGACCAAATCAAAGCGCATGCATTCAACCTATATTCTTACACTCAGGTCAATGCAATCAATGATAAATAATAATTGTTTAACGCCAAACAGATATTTACATATCTGGTAGCGCTGCAGACAAAATCTATGAAATAAATGTAAATTGTCAAATGTTTCAAAAAGCACACACACCTCACAGCAGAGGTTTGTATTACTTTAGCAGGGTACTAGGCATGGGTTTAGTGCAAGGTGGATATCTTGATTATGAAACGCAGTGAGGGGGGGCGGGGATCTTAGGTTGTGAAAATGTATTTGAGGATGGATTTTAAAAAGTGTATAGGTGTAGTGTCTTTTGGCAAGATCGAGAGAGGGAGCTCATTCCAGGTCGATGGACTGAAATAGAGAAAGCGGCGTCCGGCATAAACAGTGGATTGGTTGAATTAGGTGTATTCGTAGGCACAGAAGGTATCTGCTGCTAGGAGCGAGAGGATTGGGAATTTGAAGGAGGTGCACAGGTTAGGCCATTAAGGAGGTAGTAAGGGTGCAGTTGTGTGGAGACATAGTAAAAGAGGTCTACTGATATAATTTACTCTCGGGGCACAAGCAGCCTAGTTGAGAGATTGCAAGGAGGGGTAATGTGCTCAGATTTTTGCGCGTTTCAGAATATTCGAGTGAGGAGTTTTGTTATACGTTGAAGGGCGTGGATAGATGATGATGGCAGACTGACAAATCACAAGCGAATAGCAATCAGTCCTGGTGACAAGAATGAGAGAAGTGAACAAGTTTGGCTGTTGCATCGCGGTTGGAAGGTAGTGGCTTTGGAAAAATCAATATTGACTATTACGTAATTAGGATTTTTTATTTTTTTACTTTGACAGACAAGTATTTGCAGGTGAAAGTGTTTCCTAGAACTTATTTCAGATTATACCTTTTCATTGATAATAAATTCTGACCAACAAGCACACACGCACGCACGCACGCACGTGTGGCGGCCCTGACAGACATTACAACTCAATACACAACCACAAACCATAACATACACAAAACAAAACCCCCACCCCACCCTTCACACACAAACACCCACACACACAAACTATACAAAACACCTCACAAACACAACACAAAATCCCCGCCCCCCCCCCCACGACCCACACCCACTTTCACACATCACATTCACAGGTTAAATCGATATAGATGAACAATCTGCAACATATTAACTTTTCAACGATATCACTACTTTTGATAACTAATTCTTAGGTCGGTTCTTGGCTTGGATCTTTACTACGAAGTATTACATTTGCCAAAGCCAGACCCCCACTAGCGTAACCAGTAATCAGTCACGGTGATGATATGTATTCAGACAGTTTCGGCTTTACTACGTTTTTTCTCTGCTTTCTTTGATGGAAGGGACAACTGACTGTACAATGAACTGTGTTTTGGTTTTAAAGGATGTGAGAGAAAGAGACGAGGGGAGAGGGATGAGGAGGGGTGTAGAGGAGAGAGAGCGACAGACAGAATGTAGAGAGAGAGAGAGAGAGATTGATAATATGACTGTATGAGTATATTAATCCATTATGATTATGAACTGCTGAGTGCGAGAGAGAGAGAGACGCCGCATGCACGCACATACCCAACAGTGGGGAAGAGGAAGAGAACGCGACAAGTTCTCATCGGGGGGAGACAGACAGAGACAGAAATGGCGAGAGGAGAGAGTATGAGAAGAAGAGAAGAAGAAGCATGAAGAAGAAAGAAGAAGAAAGAAGAAGGAGAATAGAGAAGAAGAAGGAATGAAGAAGAGAAGAACAAACAACACAAACAACAAACAAACAACAACAACATATCAACAACACACACTAAAAACAGCCATCATAATTCAACATTCATGCAAAACATCATCAACAAAACAACACACAGCAACCTATCATCGCTATCAACAACAACAACAAACAACAACATCAACAACAACAAACTTCTCATTTGGACATCTATCTTTTCTCTTAAAAACGAGCCTTGTTCTGACACCACGGTCTTTGGCATACTTCTTGTGCTTGACTCTCCCCCTCCCAACTTTTTGCTCCCCGGCCCCTTTCATCAGGGGGGATCTTAGTGAGGCAGCACCGCCGCCCATGATAGCACGGAGCTACTCACTTTGGCAGGGACGACGACATCGCCTCTCACAATCAGAGCTATCGTCAAACGTGTACAGCCTCCTACACATATCCCGCCGTCTTCATCCAGTAAGTATTTTTCACGTCCACCACAGTTTTTGTCCAAATGGATCTACCCATGCTACCTCGGCGATCGACCAACCCTTCTGGAAGCAAGTCCTCAGCTTGAGATGCTCCTCCTACCCTTCCCTCTGTCCTCTCTCCATCCATCCTCTAGCTCCTCCTCCTCCTGGAAAAGTCGTTTGGATGCCGTGGAGGAATGCACAGGGTTTCATTTATATGTGGCTGAGCTGTTCGGCAGATTGGGATGCGAGCTTACGGATCTTGACAGAAAGAATCAGTATGGTATGACGCAGATGCACAGACGAATGGTTGGGGTGGATAGGGATGCTGGGGTGGTGGTGGTGGTGGCAGGTGGTGGTGGTCGGTGGTGGTGGTGGTTGGTGGTTGTGGTTTGGTCGGTGTGGGTGGGAAGCAGGGGGTCTATGGCTGACGGCGATGATCTTGTCGTCGTGGAAGCGTTCCTTAGACAGCGACGATAGCTCTGGCGAAGGTGGACAGTTTCCGAGTCTTTCCACTGGATGCGTTTTGGATAGTGTTCTGCCTCTCGCTTTCGTGTCATGGCTAGCTGGCTCTGAAGAAACATAGAGTGAGTGAGAGTGGGAGGCGGGGTTAATGATGATGATAATATATCATGGTAATGATGTTGGTAGTATGAAGATATAGCAGACAGCTGCAGTAGGAGGTAGGAGGAGGAGTCGTTATTTAGTAGTTGTAGTAGTTGTAGTAGTATAGTAAGTTCGTAGTTGTAGCAAGCAAGCAGCAGCAGCAGCAGCAGCAGCAGCAAGCAGCATAAGCTAAGCATCTTCAGTAGTAGTAGGAGGGGGAGATGTGGAAGGTAGTTGTAGTAGTTCATAGTCTAGCTAGCAAAGCTGCAAGCAGCATGCAAGTAGTAGTAGGAGGGAGGAGAGGTGGAAAGTTAGTGTAGTAGTGTAATAGGTCTAGTAGCAGCTGGAGCAGCAGTAGAAGTCGTTTGTAGTGATATGCAGCAGCCGCAGCAGATAGCTAGCAGCAGCAGCTCAGCAGCACTTCGCCTGCACATCTGGCAAGCAATAGTGTAGCAGCTAGCTGCAGTAGTGTAGTTAGTAGTAGTATATAGCTTAGTAGTGGAGTTAGTCAGTTTAGTAGTAGTTAGTAGTAGTAGTAGTCGTAGTAGTAGTAGTAGTAGTAGTAGTAGTAGTAAGTTAGTTGTGCAGTAACGTAAGTAGAGTAAGTAGCTGCAGCAGCAGCTAGTGAGGTAGGGGGAGAAGGTAGTAGATGTGTTGGGGGTGGGGTGGGGATGGTTGAGATGATGTGATGATGATGTGATGATGATGGACTGATGATGATGATGAGTGATGATGACGACGACGACGACAATGTCAACATCAACACTCAATCAAACCACCAACACAAATATAAATAATATAATAATACATAAAGAATAATAATAATAATATAGAATAATATAATAATGATCAAGTCTGATGATGGTGATGATGATTGTGATGATGCTGCTTGATGATTGATGTTGATGATGAATGATGATGATGTTGATGATGATGATTGATGATTACATGGAATTTATATAGCGCTTTATCTTGTAAAGAACAAAGACATAGAGAGACAGAGAGACAAAGACGAGATAGAGAAGATCAGACAGCACAGAGAGAAGAAGACAACGATTAGAGATGAGACAGACATACGTAAAGGCGGGGGGTGGGGGGTAGGGGAGAGACAGAGAAGTTGTGACAGTCAAAGATAGACAGATAGGCAGAACTGAGTCAGAGGAGAGGGAGTCAGGAAAGAAGAGAAAGGATGATGGATAATCTTTTAGTCCCATGGATGAAGATAAAGGTATTGACATACTTTATCATGAGATAAGTATTGACATATATCTTTTTCACTCAGATAAGTATTGATCTTATTTCTTCTATCAGAGAAGTATTGACATACTTTTTCATCCGGCCCTTGTCCTGACGAAGGGATTATACTTAATAATCACATACTAATACTTTCAAGCTACCATAAACAACGCTTATTGTGATATTGATGAGAGAGAGATGACGAGGATTAGATAGAGAGAGAGTAGAGAGAAAAAAAGAGAGAGGAGAGAGAGAGTCTGAAGAGAGAGAGACGTGAGAGGATGGAGAGAGAGAGTATCGGAGAGTGACGACGACGACTGAGGATGAGAGAAGAGAGAGAAGTTTTTTAATTATTTGTAACTGCAGACCTTGTTTTTTACCCCACCCTCAAATTGATCCTGTACAAAAATTTCCTTGCTTTTCCTTTTCTGTAAAAATAATTTGAGGATAATGGAATAGCACTCATTGTGCATTTAGTTCATCCAGTCCCCATAGTGGAGGGCGTTTTGTCAATTTTGTCATTCCTGTTCCCACGGTACACAATGGCCTAATCTCCGAAAACAGCGGAGCGGTGTTTTAAGCTTTTAAAGCTCTTCGAATTAGGACATCGAAAAAAAGTCAAGTAGTATAAAATAATCTTTGAGGAACTAAGACTAAAATTTAGTTAATTTAATGAGATGAAATATGAAAGTGTCTAGCACATGAGTTGGGTTCCACTCTCTACTTTTTCTCTTTTTCTTTATATTTATCCTTTCCTCGGCTAGTAGAGCTCCATTGTCACCCGTCGTAAGATTGTGTATATACCAACCATAATCAAGAGTCAGGTTTCAAGGCTTAGCCCTTGCTGCATTGGTACATGTTAACAGTATACCTGCGCAGGTGAGGTCCAACGGCTGTTGAAGGCGGACGAGGAAGATCCAAAGGGCAGGGGAGTCTTATCCTTGGAGGAAGTCTCTCTAGGAGTTGGGAACTCCAAGAAAACCCTGCAACGTACGAGGCCGTATCTACACGTGGCAGTACTTGCACTGTGGGTCTCCTGAGTGTTGTGGTACGGTAGGTGATAGAGCTGAGAGTGGAGGAAAAGGAAATGCTGCACATTCCTCTGCAACTTAAAATATAGTCACCTGTGTGGTCAGGAACCATGGACTAATGCCGCGTTAACAATGAGCTAGTCCATCCAAACACCCAGCTTCCATGCCTAGTGCGGTCGATGGATAGATAGTATGGTGTATACGGGTACAGGCAGAGGATGCTATGCTGGCAGTTCCTAGATCGTCACGACTCTGCACGCAGGCGGCAGTGGGGTGATGTCGTTCTCGCGTAGACTGGGGCAGAAGGATGCGGCGCCGTATCTCTACAGAGTACAGAGCAGCCACTTTTTAGGGGTAGCCAGATCTCCCCCCACGGGGAGGTGTAGAGATAAATAGTAATCCTAGACCAAAGCTGCCTCCTTAGTACCTAATAGGAAAACCGCACTACGTGGACGATTCAACACTAGCGGTCGGAAAACAACAGAGAAAAACAGGAGTCTTGCCACTTGAACTCTTCGGGTGCTGGAATGTTCGCACCCCTTTTGGACAGAGGACGACAGACAGAGAGGCGACAGGCTCGCCAGTGTAGAACGCTTAATCGCATACAGTGGAATATAGCGGCCCAGAGCTAAGAAAACGAGGGTTTGCTGGTGACCCATTCTGGAGGAGTTGGAGGGGGTTACACCTTCTTACTGCATTGGGAAGCCAGATGACACCCCAGAACCTCGGTGTGGGCTTACTGCAATAAAAACAAACTTGCAAACAGCTTGACAGAGCTTTCCTCGTGGGATAACGGATAGGCTGATGACCCTACGGCTGAAGTCTCCAAGGATTGCTTTTCCACAGTCATCAGCTGCTATGCCCCAACAATGGGCCACTTGATGACATCACAGAGAAGACTTTCTATGAAGATGGCTCTTGCCCGTCCACGATCTCAGCGGTATTCAGAAAGGACAGGATGATTATCTCGCGGGATATTTAAGTGCCCGGCGGCGTGGGCTTCTCCTCCTGGCCCAAAAGTCTAGGATCGGCCCGGTCACTGGCAAGTGCACTCCAACGGGTACATACTGCTTTTTCTCTCGCTCTGCGCGTCCTTGCAAGAATGCCATCACTAACATCCTTCTTTTCAAAACAAGCAGGGGACTAGTAAGGAACTTCATTGGATGCACCTCCGCTCGAGCAGTCGGCAACGTGCTGGACTACGTAATCGTCGGCAGAGGCCAGAGGTGATGTTTCCCATTACACGCTGCAATAGAGGCGCAGTTGTTGGTCGGACATCGATGGTACGCATCAAGATGAACATTCGATTTGCACGCAAGCTCCAGAACAGCCAGGCATGAAGGAAACCCTCCCCAAGGAAGCTAAACAAATCCACCGCTCCACTACTCACCAAGGACCGCATAACAGCATGCAATTCCCAAGCAGATCTCCAGGATATGCATCGCGACTGAGGTAGTAGAGATAGGGGCACCTTTTTTAGAGACGCTGCTATACTCAGCTGCAGTGACAATCGGCTTTGTACCGAGGAGCCACAAAGGATAGAGTTTGACGAGATGATGCTGTAGATCTCCAGCTCTGAACACTTGCACCAACTCATCAGCTTCACATTTCTGTAAGAATGACGAGGAAGAAGAACCAGTACTTGCAATTCAAGCAATCTCTTGTACAGAAGATGGCTGCGTCGAGATGAAAGAACATAATGGTGGGATAAGAAAGTACGAAGAAGTTCAGTAGCTGCTGTCGTCATGTATAATGAAGACTTCCATGATGGGTTGCCGAAGGCCTCTCCGGGCAAGAGCCAGAGTGATAACCCCTGTCCGATAACCTTGGACCAGACACCCTCCATGACAACCAGAAGACTCCTTACAGGGCTGGGAGAGCCACTTCATACACCTTATCTCAACAGGGATCATCTGTATTCTTGTTGAGGCAAATTGCTGCCTCCCACAGCTACCAGTCTCTCGCGCAGTGACTCACTAGTTCCCCTCCACAAAGGCGAGACCTGGAAAGCCCTGACAGTTGACAACGTCAGGAATAAAGCACAGGAGCTCGAATTGAATCCAGGCCGACATCTCACAAGTGTGGATGGCGAGGTGCTCAGACAAGCTGGAACGCACTGTCCAATCTATTGGAGAAAGGGGAGGTCCCCAGGATTTAAGGATGCATTAATTGTCAAATTTACCAATCGGAGGGAGACAAACACATGCTGCGTCACCGCCTGTGGACGTCTCTTCTTAGATCATTCCGTGGAACAATCTTCTCGCCGATTATACTGAACAGACTGATTGGACCATACCTCCAAACAGTATCCTGATGTACGTCCAGCTTGCAAGAACATGGAGCTCCACATGGTCTTGTCGACCTCAGGCCTTCGGAACGGTTGACGCGTGGGTGTGGGAGATCCTCTAAAGTTATAGTTACCCAAAGAGCCTAATACAGCATGATTGAGCGTCACTCTCGATGGCACATGCATGGCGAGAGTACAGGAACATATGACATGTCAGATCATTTCTGTGGTAAATGGATTGAAGCAGGGCATGGTCCTGCACCACTATTCGTTCTCTATGTTCTTCTCTGGCCATTGCTGATTGAACGCCTTCTAAGACCTGTTCAACAGGTGCACCTACATTGTCAGTTTCGCATGATGGCAAATCTTTTCAACTTGCGGGCGACTCCATGCTAGATCCTAGTGTCGTATTTGAGGGCTAATGTTGAGAGGCGTTCCTCTTTCGCTGATGCGATTGCGCGCTTTGCCGAAACACACCAGGAGGACATACAGATTCATTATGGATCCGGTTCTCTACTCTGCAGGCGCGTTGGACTCACCCCATCAGCCTCAGCAAGACAGAGTCCATGTTACAAATCAGTATCTTCACAGAACGCCAGGGCCTTCCACCCACCTGCTGATTAAGGATTGTTGTCACAGAGCAGAGAGATCAGTGTCTGTCGCCAGGTTTTGCTACTGGGCCGCCCTCTGACAAGCCAATGGAACCCTTGATGCAGAAGTTACAGTGGCGCCATCGGCCAAAGCCTGTTTGTTCGGTTGGCAGAGCTCAAACTACAGGTTGTGGAACAACATAAGGCATCAGGCTCTAGCACCAAAATCAAAACTTAAGAGCTGTGTGCAGACCACCATGTTGTATGCTGGGGAAATACTGGACGACGTTACTGCCGTCATCAGAATGTACACTGACTTGAGCAGTTTCACCTGAGATTGCTACGAAAGGATCCATCGGATTAATAAAGGTGACACCAAGTCAGGGTCTCTAAACTCCAGGGTCTTGAGAAGAGCAGCCCGCCAGGATTCGAAAAGCACTATCTGATCATAGTACAAGCGTACGCAGACAGGACGCGTTGTCCGGAATGACAGACAGCAGGATCCCAAAGGATGCTTGTGTTATGGCCTATGCTGAAGGAAGGCCTCCTGAAAACTTGAAAGACCCTACTGCCGTTCATGTGACCCACTCTTGAGACAAACCTTAAAGCATGTGCATGACATCGCTTACTGGGAAACGGAGTGCCCTTGTATTCGTTCGCGCTGGAGGTTGATGTGGCTGCCGCTTAGTGGAATAAAACGTTTGAATCCAACAAGTAGGAAACGCTGGCCTTTTAAGGAGAAAGCTTGTCGAGCAGAAGGTAGAGGGTTAACTTCTTGGAGGGACGTGTTCCCTTGCAAACAGTGTTATGTGGGAAGTGTTGTGCAAGCCAGATCGGACCTCTTCTCCCATAATGCGTGGATACTTTCTAGACAGATAAGCCTGCCGGCTATAACCGTCGCGATCCGACGGGAGGACTCATCATACAAACCTATATTTATACATTTAGGCAGCGCATTACGCTTTATGAATTAGTCTTTTCTAAGCGGGAGGCGCAAGTGGGTCTCTGCTTCGAGTGATGTATGGGGACTCCTGTAATTGATTGTTTAGTTACTCTATTCATTTTATTAGCAAAGTAATGGATAAGCACTCATGGCTTTTTTATCTAGTCCCGTGTGTATGCAGTTTTGTAATTCTTTGTCATCCGCTTAACGCCGGCCTAATGGCACCTATCTATCGAAAGCGGAACGGGCTTTAAACGTAGTGCGCTTGATGTTCTGCGTGCTGTTCGCACGGGATCCTTGAATTTATAGTATATACAAAGGACATTATTGAAAGTGGAGTCGGCACTGATGTAACTCCAGAGGAAAAAAATCCTCTTGAACGAGGATTGAACCCGGGTAGCAGTTCACGAATAATCATCATCTAGCACAGGCTATTCCCCGTCCTCCTATGAAAAAGTTATTTTAAAGAGGTCTTACGATAGAAGGTGTTAGAAAAAATGGTAGTCTTACAGACGTTTACAGAAGATTTAAATTCTATTTCTCTTAAGAATTTTATGAGATAAACTAACCAAATCTCGTTAGTGTTAGAATTTATGAGTAGACTAATAAAAAATTAGTTAATTTCTAGGGATATAAATCTGACAGCCGATGATGTTCGAATACTCTCTAGTGCTCATATTAAATGTGTTTCGCATCTTAGCTAGAGCTCCAATGTTCACCAATAGTACGATTTAGAGGGTTATACACTATATTTACCGCAGTTAAGGCCAGCGCATCACGACTTCAAAGACTGTAGTATTTGATAAGCCCTATGCTCGTGTGATGCTAATGTGAATAATAATAATTAAATGGAACTTTATATAGTGCTATATTTCCTCAAAGACATAGCTAGGCTTTGGCGTAAGAGAGAGGAGTGGGAGCTCATTCAGGTCGATGGGCACCCGTACTATGAGAAACAGCGGCGGAAGCCTAGTGAATCTTCTAACCAGGTCGCAGGCTGGAGGAGTCGATGCAGTCAGAAGGAGGAGGTCCTGAAGATGTCCTGATCAAGGCGCTAGTCAAAGACGGTCGTTCGGTGGCGGCGATGTAGAGAGAGGGTGCTGAGGCACGGCAGACAGCACAGAGTCCTCGTCATGAGGGACATCAGCGCCTAATGCACGCCTTCAGGAGTGTTGCTCCTCCACGCTTCGCCCAGCACCTCCCTTGGAGTAGCCGACGAGTTGTCTTGCACGCGCCCTCTAGACCCCGCTACGTTGGATACAAGCATTTTATGGTGGGTGGGTTTGGGGGTGTGGATGGTGGGTGCGGGGGTGGGGAGGTCGGAGGGGTGGTTGTTTGAAAGTTTTGTTGGTTATGTTTGTTTGAGATTTTGTCTCTCTGTGTTCTACCTTTTGTTTGGTGAGGTCTCTCTGTTATGTTGTGTGTATTTCGCTGTTCTGTAGGTGATTCTGTTTTCTGGCGGCGGCTCGCGCTACCCTCGATGGATGTATGTTGTGTGTGTGAGTGTCTCGTTTGTGTGTGAGTGCCGTCTGTGTGTGAGAGGTGTCGTGTCGCGGCGTGTGTATATGCGCTGCGTTGCATGAGCACTATTATAATATAATAAAAATAATAATAATAATAATGTAATGGAATTGATTTAGCGCAATGCAATTTTGAAGGGGGAGATGACGAGTGTGTGTGTGTGCGTATGTTGTGTGTGTGTGCGTGTGTTGTTGGGTCGTGTGTGTGAGTGTTGTGTGATTTTGTGTGTGTAGTGTGACTTATGTGTGTGTGTGTGTTGTTGTGTGAGTGTGTGATAATTGTGTGCTGTGTGTGTGTGTGTGATGTGTGTGTGTGTGTGTTTGGGGATGGGTCGTTTAAAAATTACCGTGTGAAAAGATGGTAATAAAAGATGCATTCTGGCTGTCCATTGGTAGTGTGCTTTAGTTTGTGTTGTACTGTTTCCTGTTATGTATGGTATTTAGCTGCTCCCCCCTCCGGATTGAGCGCGTGACAAGAAGCAGCGACCACATAATTATTATTTTCTTTTCCTGTCTCCTGTGTATTTGTTTCCTACAGTGAGGTGCTTGTATATATTTTTGCAGGAAATTTTTTTTTGTTGCCGTGGTGTTCTTTTTCCTGTGCGCTAAATGGTGTTACAACGGAACTTGGTTTATTGTCTTATCCGATAAGACTACACTAGACCACCACTCTCACGACTAGTTGTATGGTTTTTGGCTGGGGGTGGGTGCGTTGGGGGGGAAGGGGTGGACGTATCGGGCCAATACGGGAATTGAACCACAAACCCTCAAACTGCAGTACTTTGCTGTAAACTCATTTGAATATCAGTTAAATTTAACCAAATGCTAGACAAAAATATTAATATATGGGTATGTTTTTTGGGTTTATAATAATAATAATAATAATAATAATAATTTTATTATGGATTTTATCTAGCGTGAAGTCTTGCAAAGTAACAAATCAAGCGCTTGCATTCACATTTACTCAGCATGAAACCAGCCATAAAATCAAAGATAATACAAATATCATAATTTAATTTAACAACAACCCCCATCTTAGGTGTGGGGTGGTGGAGGTGACACAAGGGGGAGCTACTTGAGAAGTTGGAACACGTATAACAGGGGAAAGATTCGAAGTGCCTATAAGGGCCTTTTGAGGCTAGATTGTGCAAATAATCAAATGAAGGCTTTGGCGAAGAGGAAGTAGAGGGAGGTCGTTCTGTGGAGGGACGGAACAGAGGAAAGAGCGACGGGCCAAAGTTGGTTTGTTAATTCTGGGGGGTCCGAACGCAACGGCATCTACAGTTAGGAAGGAGGGAGGGGACGGAGTGTCAGATGAAAGACAGTTTACAGAGCTAAGAAGTGAGAGATTTGTGGAGCACATTTGAAAAGAGGTATTAATCTTTATACTTTATCTTTGTGAGGGCAGGCAGCAGTGACAGATGATACAATAAGAGGAAGTGATGTGTTCAGATTTTTTCTTTAAGAGTCAGTTAAGCTCGCAAGTGTTGTGTATGGGTTGAAGGGAGTAGATTTTTTTATAATATGAATTGATATAAGATTGGAAGGTTGTTAGTAGGGGATAGTTTTGTAGTTTAGAGAATAGTCCTCATACTTTCGTCATCAGGAACAGCTTAGGAAGCTTGTCGGAGTTGCAGCAAATTTGAGAAACCTGTGTTTGTGCACCACTGGTTTAATTATGAGTATCTCTCTCACGGACATCTGGGTAAATTAAATATGTATATGTTACAAACTGGTGGAGCAATCCTTCTTTTTTATATTTATAAGTATTTGTTTTTGTTGAAGTTTTAATGTTTTATTGTTGAAGTTTTATGTGTGCAGCTGTTTCAAAGTGTATCTAGTTCAGAGGCTTTAATGCCATTAGTTGCGCTTAATATTTCGTGCACTAAATGCAATAATAGCATCTTCATGCATGATATCTTGTAGCTCTTATTTTGATACTAATAGAGATGTCTAGTTTGTTTATGTGCGACAGCAAGATAATCTCCACTGAAATGCTACTTGATTAAAACCAAAATCTACTATGCTCAGCCAAATTCTAGTGCTCTGGGTGCTGTCTTTGTCCAGGTTGGCAGGGTTCTGTTCTGTATGGGATCGATAGTGGGTAGTTAGGGTGTTAGAGAGCCATCCACCCACACTGCAGTACGAATGTAGGCTGGAGAGCTGAACAAAGATTGACAACAAAAAATTTGCTGTATGTCGACTGAGTCTTCTTTTGCTAGGTGGTGTACATACATGTTGCATACGCATTGCTGTTGCAGATGAATTGATTGGTGTTTCCACCCAGTTCCTACCTGCCTCCATCCTTACCTTTGATAGTCACAAATGTTACAAACAGTGACTCTTTATAACCATCACTTGTTAATGCTAAAACTGTCAAATCCCTGTATGGTGGAATCATTGATGTTATGTGATACCTAACTACATCCACCCTAGTGGTCGTGTCAATACTACAAAGAAGTGGTTCATGGCTTGTTATTTACATGATATGGAAATTATATTGGAATATAATGGTGGGTCTAAGAGTGAGTGTTGATGTTCATTCTTGTTGGGGACCTTGATTGCAAGTGATGCAGATTATCATGAGTGAACAAACAGGCAAACCTTATAGGTTTTTACACAAAAACCAGAAAGGACAGTGATGAATTGATTTTTCATGGACGAGTGTCAGATGAAGTTGTCCTAATTGAGTTTTTGTTGTGCTCTTTCTTTTTGCTGTATCTTATTTGATTTAAAATTCTTGAACAGTTCTGCTCAATAGTCACTGAATCTAGGTAGTAATATCTTGACTATGCCTACAGGGCATAATAGTGTTGCTGAGTATTGTATATCTGGGTGTGTTCTACTAGTTGAGGGCTAATTAATTTATGTGTTTGATGATAATAATAGAAGTATCCATCCATGCCATGCTTAAATTTGAGCTTAAAACAAAACCAACAGAACAAGAGTCAAACAAGAAGGAGAGTATAAATAAAATCATCTGGAAGAAGACAATGAGGATTAGTGATATCTGATGATTCCCAACACAAAGTCGCAAGGAGGATGTGACAGTCTTCTCACAGACAGACATAGATCAGGCAATTGATGTATTCAACAGCATTATGAAACATGAGCTCAGGCATGATTAAAACATGTCGGGGGGAAAGCTGGGCGTGTCCGCAAAGATTTTCTCATGTGTGGAAAGAAAAAGGCTTGCATAGATGGCCAACTAGGAAAGTATATGACAACCAGAAAGAGCTGAGGACAATCAAGTTATCAGGAAAGAGAATAGAGTTGAGTATGTGAAAAAATACGCTCTAAAAACATATATGTACAAGATTATAAAAAAGATAGTTCCAACTTGATGGCATTCATTGCACTAATGAATGAGATCCAAAACTTTTTGGTCATCAATAGAGAAAATAACGATCATCAGGGCGGCTCTCGTGAGTGAACTAGACTACAGAAGAATAGGCCCGTGATAGAAACTTTTTTGTGCTAACTGAATGCAGGCGTGGTGGGAAACAAAGAGAGCAGGGTAAAATGTTATAGCAGGGAAGGGGAGGGGGCCAGTTTCTGTGACAGGGTCATAAGAATAAAGAAGAATTTTTTAAAACAGCAGTTTGGACATCTAGGTATGGGAAGGCCGCTGGTCTGATCGGCATTCTCATATGAAATGTTAAGCATACGAGCTGTTTGCTATTCATGCCATTACCTCGTAGGATGTGTGATTATTCTTGCTAGTATACAGGTGTTTACATTGAATGGGCAAGTTATTACTTGTGCAGCCCAAAAAGTGTGAAAAAACGGGACCTGGTAATATGATAAATATCTTTGATTTAGCTGCTATGCAAAGTTTATCACATCCATTATTAAACAAATGATTGTATGAATGAACCAGAGAAGATGAAAGGCAAGGCAGGATTCCAGAAGACTATTTCTCGACTCGTGGAGGCACTGTGGTCACCCTACATGCTTGTATACAGAAAACAGTTTTTGATAATGCAAAACTATTTGTGGCTTACGTAGATTTTTGCAAGCCTAGGATAGTGTTCTAAGTCCTGTGTTGTGGTGGATTGTTTTTATCAGCGAGTCAGGCGGTACAAGGTAAGATGCGAAACATTTTATGAAGCTGTATGATACTGTCTCAAGATGTGTGTAAGAAAAAGGTTAATGAATATTCAGACCTTTGGAATGCGTCCAGGACTAACATCAAGGTTGTTGTTGCTTCCACACACTACTCTTTTCTTTTCTTATGTATGACAGGACCATGACATAGTGGTCAAGGGGGAAAGCATTCAATACGCTAGTCACACTGAAACAAAGTTGTTTATGATGATGTTTCGACGTAGATATATGTCTCATGCATGCTTCGTTATTGGGATGGACTACAGGCAGTGATATGACGCATCAGCCGAGGCAAAGACAGCAGTTCTTGACATTTTTGAATCTGCCTTTCAGAATGCCTTGTTTTACTTAGAGGTAGATCGAAGTTTTGGAGGCACATAAATATACCCTGTCTCACTATAAAGAGGACAGTTTTGCTAGTATAAGAAAAATTAAACATATGTAAGGCGTTTGGTCCTGAGTGGAATAATAGTGAACTATTTAAAAATTCATCTCATCAAGTTGTACTTCATGTTCATAATGGCTTGGTTACTATAACTAATCGATGATGTTATAATGACAAGAAATATGATTATTTTGCACTTTACAAGAAAGGTAGTGTAAATAACCATAACCACTATAGAGGAATCTATTAAGATGTCTATCCAGTAGTTAAAACTTTACGGAATTATTTATTATTAGACCTTTAAGATTGCTGCAAGATGAAAACTAATATACAGGTGATCATTTCACGGAGGAGCTTTTTAAAGGGGTTTTTCTTTTCGTTTTGGATCTTTTACATGTGTTCGGCAATATCATATCATGTTCGTTATTATACCCTTCTAAGGAAGTTGGCCTATAAATGAAGTATTGACGATGTTGAGAAGGTGTTCACTGTAGACTTGCGCCGTGTTATTTGATCCTTGACAAATTCATTGGGTATTTCGTGCTCTCCAGCAGTTTTCTATGGATTTGATTTCACTGAATGGATACGCTTTGCTGTTTAGCAGTCAATGTCAAGGTTTACTGTTCCGTACTGCAGGATAAGAATCTGGGAGTGTGGCAGGGGAACATTATGAGATGAAGAGGTGAGGAAATCTTAGGTTTTGAAATAAATATGTCCTTAAGACTGGATATAAAAAGTGTAATAAGAACGAGTCTTTTGGTGTAAAGAGGCGAGGGAATGAGTTCAATCCAGATGATGGACCAGAAATAAGAGCAACGGCCGAACGGTGTATTGGTTGACTTAGAGTATTGTATTTTGTATGTTGTTGAGTACAGATATTTTTGTTTGTGATGTGTATGTTTTGTGTGTGTTGGTGTATTACACCTACCTTAATCAGTTAATGTCAGTTAAATTGCGTGTTTGGTTGTTATATGGAGTTTTCCTCGTTAACTGATTGGAATTTTTTCATTAAACGATGGTGGAGGGAGTGTGTGTGGGAGCGAAGATGAGAGACGTTGTTAACATATGTGTGTATATGTTTGTGTCATGGTACATAGACCAGTAGTTGATATACAAAGAATGCAGACACAAGGGCGTCATGATAGTTTTTATTGTGTTATTGAAAAGGTGTTATATAGGCGGGCTGGGGGGTTCATTGCAAAGAACAAAGGAGAAATTCAGGGATGCTAAAAACTATGTGAAGGCGTTTGCTGCTTATATTGTTAGTTTTCATGGTCATGAAGAATACTTTGGAGCCCGTAGTTTCAATTAGACGACGGACATATGGAAAAACATATTGACCACTGTTTTCAGTCTACATACAAAATGGCGTAAATTTCTTGGTGTGTGTGTGTGTGAAGAGAATACAGACCATGTAATTAAAAAATAATAACAATAAATGGACACTTTTATAGGGCTATATCTTGCAAAGACCAAATCAAAGCGCATGCATTCAACCTATATTCTTACACTCAGGTCAATGCAATCAATGATAAATAATAATTGTTTAACGCCAAACAGATATTTACATATCTGGTAGCGCTGCAGACAAAATCTATGAAATAAATGTAAATTGTCAAATGTTTCAAAAAGCACACACACCTCACAGCAGAGGTTTGTATTACTTTAGCAGGGTACTAGGCATGGGTTTAGTGCAAGGTGGATATCTTGATTATGAAACGCAGTGAGGGGGGGCGGGGATCTTAGGTTGTGAAAATGTATTTGAGGATGGATTTTAAAAAGTGTATAGGTGTAGTGTCTTTTGGCAAGATCGAGAGAGGGAGCTCATTCCAGGTCGATGGACTGAAATAGAGAAAGCGGCGTCCGGCATAAACAGTGGATTGGTTGAATTAGGTGTATTCGTAGGCACAGAAGGTATCTGCTGCTAGGAGCGAGAGGATTGGGAATTTGAAGGAGGTGCACAGGTTAGGCCATTAAGGAGGTAGTAAGGGTGCAGTTGTGTGGAGACATAGTAAAAGAGGTCTACTGATATAATTTACTCTCGGGGCACAAGCAGCCTAGTTGAGAGATTGCAAGGAGGGGTAATGTGCTCAGATTTTTGCGCGTTTCAGAATATTCGAGTGAGGAGTTTTGTTATACGTTGAAGGGCGTGGATAGATGATGATGGCAGACTGACAAATCACAAGCGAATAGCAATCAGTCCTGGTGACAAGAATGAGAGAAGTGAACAAGTTTGGCTGTTGCATCGCGGTTGGAAGGTAGTGGCTTTGGAAAAATCAATATTGACTATTACGTAATTAGGATTTTTTATTTTTTTACTTTGACAGACAAGTATTTGCAGGTGAAAGTGTTTCCTAGAACTTATTTCAGATTATACCTTTTCATTGATAATAAATTCTGACCAACAAGCACACACGCACGCACGCACGCACGTGTGGCGGCCCTGACAGACATTACAACTCAATACACAACCACAAACCATAACATACACAAAACAAAACCCCCACCCCACCCTTCACACACAAACACCCACACACACAAACTATACAAAACACCTCACAAACACAACACAAAATCCCCGCCCCCCCCCCCACGACCCACACCCACTTTCACACATCACATTCACAGGTTAAATCGATATAGATGAACAATCTGCAACATATTAACTTTTCAACGATATCACTACTTTTGATAACTAATTCTTAGGTCGGTTCTTGGCTTGGATCTTTACTACGAAGTATTACATTTGCCAAAGCCAGACCCCCACTAGCGTAACCAGTAATCAGTCACGGTGATGATATGTATTCAGACAGTTTCGGCTTTACTACGTTTTTTCTCTGCTTTCTTTGATGGAAGGGACAACTGACTGTACAATGAACTGTGTTTTGGTTTTAAAGGATGTGAGAGAAAGAGACGAGGGGAGAGGGATGAGGAGGGGTGTAGAGGAGAGAGAGCGACAGACAGAATGTAGAGAGAGAGAGAGAGAGATTGATAATATGACTGTATGAGTATATTAATCCATTATGATTATGAACTGCTGAGTGCGAGAGAGAGAGAGACGCCGCATGCACGCACATACCCAACAGTGGGGAAGAGGAAGAGAACGCGACAAGTTCTCATCGGGGGGAGACAGACAGAGACAGAAATGGCGAGAGGAGAGAGTATGAGAAGAAGAGAAGAAGAAGCATGAAGAAGAAAGAAGAAGAAAGAAGAAGGAGAATAGAGAAGAAGAAGGAATGAAGAAGAGAAGAACAAACAACACAAACAACAAACAAACAACAACAACATATCAACAACACACACTAAAAACAGCCATCATAATTCAACATTCATGCAAAACATCATCAACAAAACAACACACAGCAACCTATCATCGCTATCAACAACAACAACAAACAACAACATCAACAACAACAAACTTCTCATTTGGACATCTATCTTTTCTCTTAAAAACGAGCCTTGTTCTGACACCACGGTCTTTGGCATACTTCTTGTGCTTGACTCTCCCCCTCCCAACTTTTTGCTCCCCGGCCCCTTTCATCAGGGGGGATCTTAGTGAGGCAGCACCGCCGCCCATGATAGCACGGAGCTACTCACTTTGGCAGGGACGACGACATCGCCTCTCACAATCAGAGCTATCGTCAAACGTGTACAGCCTCCTACACATATCCCGCCGTCTTCATCCAGTAAGTATTTTTCACGTCCACCACAGTTTTTGTCCAAATGGATCTACCCATGCTACCTCGGCGATCGACCAACCCTTCTGGAAGCAAGTCCTCAGCTTGAGATGCTCCTCCTACCCTTCCCTCTGTCCTCTCTCCATCCATCCTCTAGCTCCTCCTCCTCCTGGAAAAGTCGTTTGGATGCCGTGGAGGAATGCACAGGGTTTCATTTATATGTGGCTGAGCTGTTCGGCAGATTGGGATGCGAGCTTACGGATCTTGACAGAAAGAATCAGTATGGTATGACGCAGATGCACAGACGAATGGTTGGGGTGGATAGGGATGCTGGGGTGGTGGTGGTGGTGGCAGGTGGTGGTGGTCGGTGGTGGTGGTGGTTGGTGGTTGTGGTTTGGTCGGTGTGGGTGGGAAGCAGGGGGTCTATGGCTGACGGCGATGATCTTGTCGTCGTGGAAGCGTTCCTTAGACAGCGACGATAGCTCTGGCGAAGGTGGACAGTTTCCGAGTCTTTCCACTGGATGCGTTTTGGATAGTGTTCTGCCTCTCGCTTTCGTGTCATGGCTAGCTGGCTCTGAAGAAACATAGAGTGAGTGAGAGTGGGAGGCGGGGTTAATGATGATGATAATATATCATGGTAATGATGTTGGTAGTATGAAGATATAGCAGACAGCTGCAGTAGGAGGTAGGAGGAGGAGTCGTTATTTAGTAGTTGTAGTAGTTGTAGTAGTATAGTAAGTTCGTAGTTGTAGCAAGCAAGCAGCAGCAGCAGCAGCAGCAGCAGCAAGCAGCATAAGCTAAGCATCTTCAGTAGTAGTAGGAGGGGGAGATGTGGAAGGTAGTTGTAGTAGTTCATAGTCTAGCTAGCAAAGCTGCAAGCAGCATGCAAGTAGTAGTAGGAGGGAGGAGAGGTGGAAAGTTAGTGTAGTAGTGTAATAGGTCTAGTAGCAGCTGGAGCAGCAGTAGAAGTCGTTTGTAGTGATATGCAGCAGCCGCAGCAGATAGCTAGCAGCAGCAGCTCAGCAGCACTTCGCCTGCACATCTGGCAAGCAATAGTGTAGCAGCTAGCTGCAGTAGTGTAGTTAGTAGTAGTATATAGCTTAGTAGTGGAGTTAGTCAGTTTAGTAGTAGTTAGTAGTAGTAGTAGTCGTAGTAGTAGTAGTAGTAGTAGTAGTAGTAGTAAGTTAGTTGTGCAGTAACGTAAGTAGAGTAAGTAGCTGCAGCAGCAGCTAGTGAGGTAGGGGGAGAAGGTAGTAGATGTGTTGGGGGTGGGGTGGGGATGGTTGAGATGATGTGATGATGATGTGATGATGATGGACTGATGATGATGATGAGTGATGATGACGACGACGACGACAATGTCAACATCAACACTCAATCAAACCACCAACACAAATATAAATAATATAATAATACATAAAGAATAATAATAATAATATAGAATAATATAATAATGATCAAGTCTGATGATGGTGATGATGATTGTGATGATGCTGCTTGATGATTGATGTTGATGATGAATGATGATGATGTTGATGATGATGATTGATGATTACATGGAATTTATATAGCGCTTTATCTTGTAAAGAACAAAGACATAGAGAGACAGAGAGACAAAGACGAGATAGAGAAGATCAGACAGCACAGAGAGAAGAAGACAACGATTAGAGATGAGACAGACATACGTAAAGGCGGGGGGTGGGGGGTAGGGGAGAGACAGAGAAGTTGTGACAGTCAAAGATAGACAGATAGGCAGAACTGAGTCAGAGGAGAGGGAGTCAGGAAAGAAGAGAAAGGATGATGGATAATCTTTTAGTCCCATGGATGAAGATAAAGGTATTGACATACTTTATCATGAGATAAGTATTGACATATATCTTTTTCACTCAGATAAGTATTGATCTTAT
>CM054157.1:50563091-50570591 GCA_028751875.1 Rapana venosa
GTAGTTAGAATCGTCGGTCGTCTCGAAGTAGTAGTAGTAAGTAGTAGTAGAAGTAGTATTAGTAGTAGTAAGAGCAGCAGCAGCAGCACAGCAGCTCAGCACGCAGCAGCGCAGCAGCAGCAGCAGCAGCAGCACAGCAGCATCAGCAGCAGCAGCAGTAGTTAAAGTAGCAGCAGCAGTTATTGTTGTCGATGGTGCTTTAGTAGTTGTTGTGATGGTAATGGGGGTGATATCAGCAGTCACCCCCACCACCACCACCACCACCACCACCATCATCATCATCATCATCATCATCATCATCATCATCATCATCATCATCATCATCATCAATTTAGACAGACAGACAGACGGAAAAGACAAAGACAGAAGCCACCATTTTCTGCACACGGACCTTCTTCCCACAGCAGATCCGCTACAAAGAAGTTGCCAGTACGGTACATCAGCTCCCGGAAGCGCTTGTAGCTCTTGTTCCCGCGCAGGCGCAGTGCGTTCAGCAGACGTTTGTTCTGTTCTTCCTTTGTGTCTCCATCCTGATAACAACAACAAAAATACGGTGACGCATTATTTATTATTTCAGGGATATGAAGAGCTCCTGACTTCAGTCAGGAAAAAAATAAACCGCAAACTGGAGCAGTACGGGCACATCACACGAACATGTGGACTGGCCAAGACTGTCCTACAGGGAACAGTACAAGGAGGGAGACGAAGAGGATAGAGAGAGAAAACGATGGGAAGACAACATCAGAGAGTGGACTGGTAGCCTTGAGTGGAACGATTTGATACGGAAAGCTGAAAACTGCGAAGAGTGGAGGAAGCTGGTTGCAAAATTTTCAATGGTGCCCCAACGGTCTACTAGACTACGGGACAGTTGAAGGTAAGAATAACTGTTAGCCCAGACCGAAATATTTATCAGTTATGGGTGTCAGCAAAGTGCCAAAACCTTCATTAAAACGTCGTTATGTTGTGAAATGTTGTCTTGAGACTGTCTTCAGCCATGGCAACCTCTTTGCACAATAACTTGCACTCTGTTTTCAGAACAAAAACGTCCTGTGAAGTCAGAGTATGGCTGCCTATATGGCGCGGTATTTGAAGAGTCATACAGGCGAACTTGGTAGATACTGTGTTTACTTTCAATCTCACAGTGATTTTCCTGTAAGGTGAGTGATTTAGTGCATGTTCTTGGTGACCCCAAGAGTGTTAAGCTAGGGAACGTGCAACAACAACAGATATGATTTTGAATTCATGCCTCTTTTAAGAGTAAAAAACAAACAAACAAGTAAAACCACAACACCCAAGTGTATGTGATTCTTTTTTTTATCCTAGATATTTAATCCGTTTCTCCTGAATTTCTCTGTTTGAGATAATAAAGTATTTGAATTGGAAATGTTTAGCAGAACAAATGTTCGGTTTATTCAAAAACCTTCGTAGTTAATTCCCTTTTGTTACAGGAAGTTGTTTTATTTACTTCCTGTAGAAGAAGTGGTCATCTTTAAACACTCGCTTTTCTATAATAGTGGTTGATGCTGAAACAAAGGTTACCTTTAGCATGCACAAGTTGGAATATATACAAAACCTTTCTGTGGCATTGTCCACAGGCTATCAAAATGTCCTTTTTCATCAATTTTAGCTATCAAAGGATGTTGGCCGTTATACGTTAGTGCTGTAAACGTTCCTTTTTATTACAGTCTGATACAGAATTTCTTGTAATCTGACTACCAGCGATTTTCATTTTGTTGCTGTTGGGCTTTTCTTTCTTTTCTTTTTTTTTTTTTTTTGGGGGGGGGGTACGATTTGAAGGTGAAGAATAACTTTGTTAGCCCAGACCAAAAGATTTATCAGTCTGGGTAATAAGAAAATATGATCCACTGCCATTTTGTTTCTTGATATATACTCAGAAAATACAACAATACAGATTCTTTGATTATACGTTTCTTGTTTTTTCTACATGATTAACGCCACCCCCACCCCCCACTCCCTAAAAAAGTTTTCCAAAATAAAGTTATGCAAAATGTCCATGACATTGAAAATAACAAAATAATACTTGCGGAACCAGCTAGAAATGAGATGTCTTAGCCATGTATGCCAAGTTTTCAAGTTAAAATTAGCCAACATATTGCCAGAAATGATGGCTGTAAGCAGAGTTCTTCCAAAAACTCTATCCAGAAAACGAAGCATACACGTATCAAACTTGAAAAATAAAGTCCAAATTGGACTATAAATCTCAGAACATCCTTCGCACAAGATAAAACCTATTCCGCCTTTCTGAAGGTTAAACCATTGCGCGCGGTAGGAACGGGTATCCCTTTTTTTTTAACTGCTTGCTCGCTGGTGTCGTGTTTAGACATCATCCACCAAGACGGAATGCGGCTACCTTCATGGTGGGCAGACAGACGTATACGCCAAATCTGACCGTTGGTGAACCTCGGGGTTCCAGCTGAGGAACAAAGGAAAACAAAGCCCACACATTGCAACAGATGTCCACAACTTAGCTCAAAGGAATCTTAGGATGGTTTTATTTTGTATTCTCACTCTTAGCAATAGCAAGAAATCCGAGAATGTCAAAAAAGAATGGGTGTGATTATTGTTTTCCTTTTTACATCTTGCTAATTTGCATCGGAAATCCCTCTCTCTAGATAGATAGATAGATAGATAGATAGATAGATAGATAGATAGATAGATAGATGAGATTAGGTAGATAGGTAAAAATAGTAGATAGATAGATAGAAAATAGATAGAAGATAGATAGAATAAAATATAAAGAAAAATAATGATATACCGTACATACATACATATATACATACATACATACAAACATATACATACATACCATACATACATACAATACATACATACATACATACATACATACACATAGTCTTAAAGAAAAAGCAGGCACTTGATGACATCTGCATTTTAAAATAAAAGTATCGACATATAATCGTTGGATAAACTCAAAAGGTCATGCTGACACAGTACTCTACGAGTTATCTATGGAAGATTGAGTGCTTTTGCTACACTATCAATAAAATACCACTGCTCTAAACCCTTCAAGCATGTCGATTCTGCCGTGAATATTTATGACACAGTCAGTGGTTATAAAGCAGAAAATTTATATTGAATGAGAGAGAGAGAGAGAGAGAGAGAGAGAGGAGAGAGAGAGAGAGAGAGGAGAGAAGAGAGAGAGAGAAAGAGAGAGAGAGAAAGAAAGAGAGAGGCTTTAACCAGTTTTTGTCATTCCCGATGTGGCCTATTGACGGGGAGAGAGACAGAGACAGAGAGACAGACAGAGAGAAACAGACAGACACAAGTCAGAAAAAAAAAAAACACACACACACCCCACACACACACAAAAACACACACAAAACACACACAACCCCCACCACACAAATCGAACTGAGTGTCAATGTCCTTCGGATGAGACTATAAACCGAGGCCCCGTGTTCGAACACATGCAGAACATCTTGCGCACGCGTTAAATCCTGTTCCGCTTTTCGGAAGAGTAGGCCATTGTGTGCCGGTGGAGACAGATGACAAAATTGACAAAACCGCATACACACGGGGACTGGATGTAAAAAAAGCACATGAGTGCTTATTCCATTTTCTACGATATAAAAAATAAAAAAATAAACACACCCCACACACAACACACACACAACAACCACCCCAAAAACACAAAAACACCACACACACAACAAACAGACACACAAAAAAACAGAAAAAAGAGAACAGAGAGACAGACAGACAGACAGACAGACAGACAGACAGAAACAGAGAGGCAGAGAGAGAGAGGCCAACACACTCAGGCAGGAAACGAGAGACTGCAGGGTCGATCCTATGTCTGAAGCCGGACTTTGCTAGCGTCTGACTGTCCCTGCTGCAGTTGCTGGCCTTTGGGATGATATGATATTTAAAAAAAAACAGCAACAACAACTGCATTTCTGGCTTAATCAAAGGAGGGTGTTGTGTATCACTTGAAGTCACGATAGATTTCTCTATGTGAAAGTCGGGAAGCTCTCTCCAGGAAGATGTGTGTTGCTGTAACTGCAGTGCCTCCCCTCCTCTCCCCCTCCCCCCCCCCCCCCCCCCCCCCCCCCCCCTCTCCTCTCTCTCTTCTCTCTCGTCTCTCTCTCTCTCTTCTCTCTCTCTCTCTCTCTCTCTCTCTCTCTCCCTCCCTCTTTCTCTCCCCCCCTCTCTCTCTCTTCTTCTTCTTTTTTTTCTCCACCTCCCTCCTTCTTCTTCTTCTTCTTCTTCTTCTTCTTCTTCTTCTTCTTCGCGTTCCTCTTTGCATTCTTCTTCGTATTCTTCTCCTTTTTCTCCTCTTCATCCTCCTTCCTCCTCCTCCTTCCTCTTCTTCCTCTTCTTCTTTTCCTTCTTCTCCTCTTCCTTCTTTTCTTTTCGATAAAATAATTATGGGTTGAATTGCATTATTGTTGTCGCTATTCAAAGCAATGGCCGAACCAAAAAAGTATGTGTAGTACGCACGCTTACCTGTAACCCTTGGAAAGAAATATTAACATCTTCATCAGTATCCTCTCTCTATCTATCTATCTCTCTGTCTCTTCTCTGTCTCTCTCTCTCTCCTCTCTCCTCTCTCACTCTCTCCTCTCTCTCTCTCTCTCTCTCTCTCTCTCCTCTCTCTCTCTCTGTGCACATACCAGGGGGAGTGGATTATTAAGTACGTTCGATTGCTCAAGAATCTCTTGACATAGATACACACTACGCTCAACCCAGTTTATATCCCTTCAACAACCCCTTAACATTCCTTGACTGCTTACCAACATCACTGAAACAGCTTACGACCGTTTCATACACTACTTGACATACACACTAAGCACAAGAATGCAGTCTTTGCATGGTACTATTTTGTTGTTGTTGTTGTTGTTGTTGTTGTTGCTCTTCAGCTAGTGCTCTGAGGTTCACCAATGGTGAGTTTGCGTTAAATTACCGGTCCCCCCCCCCCCCCTTCCACCTTTAACGTAGCCGCATTCCGACTTCAGGAACTTCTCGTCTGATATCACTTTTGTGGAAATATGTTAAATGTAAAATTCCTTCATTTTCTTTCCTATTCAGTTCAATCACCAATGGTGAGGTTTTCGGGTATGTGACCGTTTTTTTAGCCCCCACCATAAAGGTAACCGCATTCCGACTTCAGAGATTTACCGTCTAACATCACGTTTGTGACAATATGTTAAATGTAACATTCATTCATTCATTCATTCCTACTCGTTCAGTTCAATCACCAATGTTGAAATTTGTGTGTACGCGACCGCTTTTCCCCAACCATTAAGGTAGCCGCATTCCGACTTCAGGACATAGTTGGGAACTGAACCTACCAATTTTGCCAAGACACTCAGGAAATACCTCCCTGATCTTTCCGATTTTCAACTGTCGTGGGTTCTTTTGACGTGCACAAGCCCGTAAGCGCACGGGTCCGCCTGGTTTAGAATCTCCTCTGAAAGACTTTGATATTAAGTTTGATTTTCCCATCAAACTTGGAAGAAAGGGCAAGGCTGGGATTCGAACCCACAACCTCACGGTTTATTAGGCAGCTGGTTTTATTTATTTATTTATTTATTTATTTATTTTTATTCTTTTATATCGAGGATAATGGAACAAGCACTCGTGTGCTTTTTTACATCCAGTCCCCGTGTGTATGCGGTTTTGTGAATTCTGTCATCTGTTCCCACCGGCACACAATGGCCTACTCTTACGAAAAGCGGAACAGGATTTAACGTGTGCGCAAGATGTTCTGCGTGCGTTCGTACACGGGGCCTCGTTTTATAGTCTCATCCAAAGGACTTTTGGGGAGAGTGGAGTATGCACTGATGTTAACTCCAGAGGAAAATATCCCCTTGAACGGGAATCGAACCCGGGTCGTCAGATTGCGAACGCAATGTTCTAATGTTCAGGTTAGGCAGGTGAACGGCTTAACTGTCCCACCACCTTCCATTATATGATTGAGGCTGTGAATGTTTCCGTGCGAGCTTAAACCTGAGACTGGAACGCTAGTTACCAGATGCCATTCGCATGAATAAATCTCTCTTGGACAGGAGAAAAGACGGATGGATAGATGAGCCCTGGCAGACAAACAGGATGATGAACGAACACATAAATAGATAAAGTAAGAAAGTGAACTTTGCGACAAGCGTAGAGAGTTGAAGAAAAAGAAAAATGAAACAAAAGAAAGAGCAGAACAATACAGGGCAGTCAACAAAAGAATCAGGAAGTCCATGACGGAGGCAAAAGAGAAATGGATCGGTGAACAGTGCCAAGACATTGAAGAGAACATCAAGAAAAACAATAGCAAGAAAGCATATCAGCTGGTGAAAGACCTGACTATCACAAAACAGAGAAAAGGTTTAACAATCCAAGACAAAAATGGGAAGAATCTCACTGACGACCAGGATATTCTGAACAGACGGACAGAATACTGCTCCGACCTGTATAACTATAGAACCGCAGGAGATCCAGAAGTCCTTAATGTACCCGAAAGCAAAGACACAGACAGTCACCCTATCCTCCGAGAAGAAGTGGAAACAGCAGTCAGATCGCTGAAAAAGGGGAAGTCAGCAGGGGCTGACAACATTCCAGCTGAGTTGGTCCAAGCTGTAGGGGAAGCCATGATCAGCGCCCTACTAAGAATCTTCAAGATCTGGCAGACAGGAAAATGGCCAACACCATGGACACAGTCACTCATCATCACCCTCCCCAAGAAAGGAAATCTACAACAATGCCATAATTACCGCACAATCAGCCTCATATGCCACCCAAGCAAGGTCATGCTGCAGATAATATTGAATAGACTGAAGCCACAAGCAGAGACCATCATTGCTGAGGAACAAGCAGGTTTCAGAGCAGGGCGCAGCACAACAGGACAGATATTCAACCTCAGAATACTATTTGAGCGGTACCTTCAACATCAACAAGACCTTTACCACGTATTTATCGATTTTAAGAAGGCATTTGACAGGGTGTGGCATGCAGCTTTGTGGGCAACCATGAATTTGTACAGCATCAATGCAAACCTGATCAGAGTCATCAAACAGCTGTACAGCGAGGCCACCAGTGCAGTGTACTACAACAACAACATGAATGGTTTCGAACAACAGTTGGAGTAAGGCAGCGCTGTCTACTCTCACCCACTCTTTTCAACATCTTCCTTGAGAGAATCATGGCTGATGCACTGGAACATCATGAAGGATCAGTCAGCATTGGTGGCAGAACGATCACAAACCTCCGCTTCGCAGATGACATTGATGGAATAGCAGGATCAGAAAAAGAGCTTGCCAGCCTAACAGAGCACTTGAATAAGGCCTCCAAAACATACGGCATGGAAATCAGTGCAGAGAAGACCAAACTGATGACTAATAACACCAACGGCATTAGCACTGATATCAGGGTTAAGGACCAGAAGCTGGAAATAGTTCAAAGCTTCAAGTACCTGGGAGCCATTGTATCAGACCAGGGATCCAAGCCAGAAGTAGTATGCAGGACTGCACA